>WNWK01006954.1:35528-99540 GCA_009830355.1 Cherax destructor | reverse complement strand
TTGTTTCTTCTCTTCGTTCTACCTTGTACACATATTTATTTAAATTTAGTAATATTTTCAGGTGTGTAATACATTTTCATTGTCAGAATATTAACTTTTCCAGCATTTCAACAATTACATTTTACTTAATTAACTGATTACAATAAATAAGGAAATTATAGGGGATATATTAGTTCCTTTGTGACTTATCACCTTTCAAAAGTCACACCAACACTACACCTATCCTACAATATTATACAAACATCATTATTCCTATCAATGATTACATATAAATCTCAGGAAAATTATCAAAATTTTCCAGATAGTAAGTAAATCTTACAAACTTACGATAGTAAGTAAATCTTGGAAACTATACTTACATTCAATATTATCTTTAATTTCTTCTGTCTTAATTGGTCTTATTTCTACAATATTCCCTTTTCATTTTATGAGGCCTAGTTTGAGACCGGACATCGGGGAAAGCCCATGAACTACTAACCGATAACCCCTCTCCGTGCACTGTTAATGTCATTTGCAATAACACTGAAGTGTTCGTCGTGTTAACGTTGGAAACCTCTGCGTTGCAGGCTAACTATGCTAGAGTGCACGGTCTGGCTGGCCTGATGGTATGGAGCATTGATATGGACGACTTCCGTGGCTACTGCCACGACCAAACTTTCGACCTCATCAGGATCATGGTGCTGGTGTTCAATAGGTGCTAAGTTAATGACGCATCGACCTTATCAGGATCATGGTGGGGTGTTCAATAGGTGCTAAGTTAATGACGCATCGACCTTATCAGGATCATGGTGCAGGTGTTCAATAGGTGCTAAGTTAATGACGCATCGACCTAATCAGTATCATGTTGGAGGCATTCACGGAGGCCTATAAGTTCGTTAATATCAATCAGATTGCTCAAATTGTAATGGCACCATTAATTTTTACCTGATTATATTTCCTTGTCCCCTAACAACTTGTGGAATATTCTGAATGCTATGCATAGCACAGTTTTATCAGGGGTTTCTAACTCAATAAATATACAACTAATCCTGAAGTTATTTCATTCTTTACCTAACGTTTAATGTTTACAAAATGTAAACTCTAGGCTGCGAGCTCTGCCATGGGTGCCACTGCTCTGCTGCGAGCTCTGCCATGGGTGCCACTGCTCTGCTGCGAGCTCTGCCATGGGTGCCACCATCCTGACACTGCTCTGACCATACACCAACAGTTTACATAATCTTCGTATACACAGCTCATTATCATGGGCTCATAGTTTTAGCTTCATTTGAAGAAATACAGAGCTAATTTTAATAAAAGCATAGCTTGGTATTTCTAGTATCAGTGATAGAATTGTTGAGATTAACACTGTACTTGGTATTAGAATATTAAGAAATGAACCAGACACTGTCACAATGAATCTTACTAAATGTCTAGAAGTAAATACACACAGATCTAAATGGATTGCGAAAACGTGCAATTACTTTAAGTTTTATAACCTGCATGAATTGTATCACTGTAGACAACAAGAGCATTTCACCCCTCCATGGAAGATGTGTTCATTTAATATCACATACCTGCAAGTCCCTCCCAAGAAGCTCATTGCTAGTAATCCCTTCCTTAAATCACTTGTTAAAGCAGCTGCTCAAGAAGAAATTTCTCGCATAGCTAGTAGTAATAAGTTATCACAAGTTATATACACTGATAGCATGGTGGCTAGCGCTCTTGCTTCACGCACGGAGGGCCCGGGTTCAATTCCCGGCGGGGCCGAAACATTTCGAAGTGTTTCGTTACACACACACACACACACACACACACACACACACACACACACACACACAGAAGACCGCAGACAGAGTATAGTCTAGGTGGCCAAAGACTGCAAACCTCACTCAAAGAAAAAGATCTTGGGGTGAGTATAATACCGAGCACATCTCCTGAGGCACACATCAATCAGATAACTGCTGCAGCATACGGGCGGCTGGCAAACTAAGAATAGCGTTCCAATACCTCACTATGCAGCACCAGTTTGGAACCCACACCTGGTCAAGCACGTCAAGAAATTAGAGAAAGTGCAAAGGTTTGCAACAAGACTAGTCCCAGAGCTAAGGGGATTGTCCTACGAAGAAAGGTTAAGGGAAATCGGCCTGACGACACTAGAGGACAGGAGGGTTAGGGAGACATGATAACGACATATAAAATACTGCGAGGAATAGATAAGGTGGACAGAGACAAGATGTTCCAGAGGGGACACAGAAACAAGGGGTCACAATTGGAAGTTGAAGACTCCTATGAGTCAAAGGGATGTTAGGAAGTATTTCTTCAGTCATAGAGTTGTCAGGAAGTGGAATAGCTTGGAAAGCGACATAGTGGATGCAGGAACCATACATAGTTTTAAGACTAGGTTTGATAAAGCTCATGGAGCAGGGAGAGAGGGACCTAGTAGCAATCAGTGAAGAGGCGGGGCCAGGAGCTATGACTCGACCCCTGCAACCACAAATAGGTGAGTACAAATAGGTGAGTACACACACATACAACAGGCCTAGTGTCTAATCGACATGTGCCTAGGACAAAATGGTAACTAACTAACTGATGGATCTAAACAGGAGTCTTCTGGCAGGGCTGCATCTGCTCTTGTTGCCACCTCCCTAGTTAAGAACGATAATAAATTTGTTGAATTAGGCATAAGAATTAACAACTGGGCGTCTACACTGCAAACTGAATTGTTTGCAATCCTAATGGCACTAAAGCTAACTTATGACACTGAGCTTGACTCTATCATCATTACCGATTCTATGTCATCACTGAAGGCTCTTGACTCATATAATGACTAACAGCATGCTCATTGGAGAAGCCAGGTATAGATACTCAAAAATCCGGGACGAAGGAATTAATGTACAATTGCTATGGATCCCATCACACAATGAAAATGATTGCTATAGGAATGCAGTTAGAAGCCTGAGTAGATCTATAACCCACTATGATAACATGAACGTAGATAAGTATGTTTATGGAGCAAATTGTAATGTGAACAGACTGACTGATGTTGTAGTGGCCAGGCTTCGGCTTGGGTACAAGTACTTCTGGCAGTTTGGGAGATACACAGATGATGATCAAACTAAATGCAAATTATGTGATCAGGCATATGGTCACTGTCTTGAACACTATGTGCTTAATTGTCCACTTATTGAGGAATACAGAGATAGACAGTATAATAACCTATGTGACATGTCAAGATATCTTATTAATGAAAATAAGATACCAGTTATACTAAGCAAATTTCCTAAATTTGCTTGTAACAGATAAGTGAAATGTAGATATACAGTAATCCAAATGTACAATTGTTAGCCCTTTTGGGGCCTAGTGCCTAGGCCTTTTGTGTATCCATATGCTCTTGCGCTACCGTCCACAGGATGGATATGGGGTGCACAATAAACTAGCCACTTCGGTGGCAAAATCTAATCTTTCAAAAGCAGGAGAAATTGCAGACCTGGAGAATCTACAGATAACTTTCACGGCACGTATAAGTACGATAAAGCACCTAAATTACTGGTAACGGTTGAAGTCCCTTGATTTGTAGTCCCTGGAATGCAGGTGAAAAAGATACTACATGATAATATACACTTGGAAAATTATAGAGAGACTAGTGCTTAAATTACACACGAGAATCACTCCCTACGAAAACAAAAGACTGGGTAAGAGATGCAACATCCCCCAATGAAAAGCAGGGGTGCTACGAGTAAGCTAAGAGACAACATAACAAGTGTCGGGGGTCCAAGATTGTTCAACTGCCTCCCAGCATACATAAGGGGATTACCAATAGACCCCTGGATGTCTTCAACAGGGAGCTGGACAAGCATCTAAACTCAGTACCTGACCCGCCGGGCTGTGGTTCATATATCGGTTTGCGTGCGGCCAACATTAACAGCCTGGTTGAACAGACTCTGATTCACCACGAGGCCTGGTCACAGACCGGGCCGCGGGGGCGTTGACCCCCAAAGCCTTCTCCAGGTATACTCCAGTCATCCATGTAGATATTTTTAGGAACTCCCCATTGACAATGTTGTTGAGAGAAGTCGGATTTGAATGGGAGAAGACAAAAGGTTCAAGGAGATGAGATAAGATGAGATGAGATACATTAGGGAGATCACTGATGTTCATGAGGTAGAGCAAAGGGTTAAATAAGACTTCAAGTATGCTAGAGTATGACCTCTGGTACCATAATGTTCTAGTTTAAAGTACAGGATGTTGTGGTCCACTGTATCAAAAGCTGGAAATGAGCTCAAAAAATATGGTCATGAGGCACTTGTACCTGCCTGTTGTTTCAAGAACGTAACCCTAGTTAGGGTACATAAGTGATGAAAATTTGAAGCCAATCAGATGAGGCCTGGAGCTATGAGGGAAAGACAAAGGAAAAGTTGGAAGAAAGAATTCTGGCAACCACTTAAAGGAGATATCTAATAACAATATGAACAACAAATACTTATTCCTTGGTGTACATACTGTGGCCTGATCGCTAAAGCTCTCGCTTCACACGGCGAGGGTCTGCGTTCGATTCCCAGCCAGGGCAGAAACATTGGGCGTGTTTCTTTACACCGGTTGTCTATGTTCACCCATCAGTAAAATGGGTACCTGGGTGTTAGTCGACTGGTGTGGGTCGCATCCTGGGACAAGGATCTAATTTGCCCGAAATGCTCTGCATAACAAGGGACTTTCTATATAGTAGTATGTCATTGATGTCAGCTAGGACTGTATACCTTGTACATGTACTTGTAGTAAATAAAGATATTATATTATTATGACAATTCTGTTGAGTAGTAATTAAGAAGGTAAGTTTAAGGTTCAATTTTACACAATTTTAGATTACTATATTAGTTTTTACATACTGTAACATGTATAAAATAACTATCACATGTGTAAAATACTTAGGATAAACTCCCAAAAAAAAAAAAAAAATTCTACAAGTTTGAGCAAAACCTGTGGAACCAAATTTTCCTCAAATATTTGTTAAGTCATACCATGAATTAAGGAAATATACTAGACTTCACCTTACGAAAGCAGACAAGGTAAATGCAAACGTAATTATGGACAAGGTGGATTAGAGTGATAAAATGAACATGTTATTAGAAGAGAGGGGAAATTAATTAAAGATAGTGTTGCGCATGGCGGTTGTGACTTGTCTCAGTGTTTACAGGACAGTCACAGCAGCTTCAGCACCCGGGAATGTCTGCTTCTACAACACCTACAATAATTGTGCTATAACCTTCTGTTCCACATCACTTAACCATGTTCAGTACATCTAGCAGCGTGCTGCACAACCAGGTGAGCACCAGTACGTGTTGTACAACCAGGTAGTTGAGTCACCTGTGCTCTTCTCCTGAGTGACCAGCACAATGCTTCCACGGTAATACTTTTTAGTATTTTTTTTTTGTTTTTTGAGGGGGAGGGGATATTGTTAACTTGGAGAGTTAATAACCCACTATGTCCTAAACTACATAAGTTATTTTCTTTGCACATGTCTGAGATGTTTCGTCCACCCAGCGATGATAAAATCCCTGGTGGACGTAACGTCTCGGTAAAATGCATAAACTGCATATTGTGTCCTGCAAGGGTGTTCTGTGCCTCACACACTGAGTGTCCGTGGTTTGATCTCCGACTCGGGTGGAAACGGGCATGTTTCTTTACACCTGTCCCTGATCACCTACCACCTGGGTGAGTCTACTCGTGTGGGGTCGCATCCTGGGGACAAAGTTAAAGAACCCCGGTGGAAATAAGACAGACAGTCCTTGATGGCGCACTGACTTGACTGGGTTATCCTGGGTGGCTAACCCTCCTGGTTAAAAAATCAGAGCAAAATCTTAACATATCACTTTATATGCATTTTCAGCTTATTTCCATTAAGTTTTCTTTGATTGTCTTTCCCAGGCTGAGACCCAGAAGTCAGTTAACAATCAGGTACCTGATTGTTTTTCCCAGGCTGAGACGATTGTTAACTGACTTCTGGGTCTCAGCCTGGGAAAGACAATCAAAGAAAACTTAATGGAAATAAGCACATACGTACTGTACACACATTACTTACCTTAAAATATTTTTCTCCTTAGCTTATAGTGAGTGGTGAATATATTTATTGTATGAAGTCTAAATAAATGAAGAATGGGTATAATTGAAAACCGCTGCATTAGCAAAACGCCGTAAAGTGAAGCACTGTAAAGCGAGGCCCTCCTGTACAGTACAAACTAATTAATACTAATAGGGGTGTCCCATCTTCTGTGTTTAATTTTTGCAGTGGTTGAAACTCATGCTGCCTGCTTTTTTTTTTTTTTTTATCCCATTCTGGTATTCTATTAATGTTTGTAAATATAAAAACAGTTGTATCCTTTATGCCCCCTTTTTTTTTTCCCTCAGTTTACGATTGTGATTTCTTCTCCCTGTTTATGGTGCTTAGAAATCATCTTTATTTGTCCTGAGAAGTTTGAAAGAAAACACTAGTACTGTATAATAAACTTTAATCATTATTTCCCACTGAAATCATCATCACTGCCACCTGTTTAATCTTGAGGTATGAGCAGTTCTTAGTGATAAGAGTAGTGGTGTAATTCTTGGTCTTTTGAAGTTAGTGATTACAGTGGACTCTCGAATTTCGTAATTAATCCATTCCAGAGAGTCTGATGAAAGGCGAAATTTACGAATGGCGAAACCATTTTCCCCATAAGAAATAATGTAAATTCAATCAATTCGTTCCAGACACCTAAAAGTATTAACTTAACAAATATTTTGTTTACATTAAATATAGATTTACACACAGAAAACAATGAGACATCAAGTATAAAACAATAATAACATCACACTTACCTTTATTGAAGACTCTTGTTGGCGTATGGAAGACAGGAGGAGGGGAGAGGATGGAGAAGTTACATTATTGTTTGGAAGGGGAATTTCCTTCCATAAAGACTAGGTACGAAGTCCTTAATCCGGGGTTACTTGCCTTCTTTGTTTTTTAATGCCACTAGGACCAGCTTGAGAGTCACTGGACCCCTGCCGCTCAAAAAATTGTTTCAGAGAGCTCTGTTTCTGGCATCTCTTTAAAATTTGCCTAAAATGATACAAGACATTGTCATTGTACATGTTGCCGACACGGCTTGCAACAGCTTTGTCAGGGTGATGTTCCTCCACAAATGTTTGCACCTCACTCCACTTTGCACAAATATTCTTAATCTTTGAAGAAGGCACCTTCTTCCATCTCTCTTCCTCCTCCTCTGAAGCAATTTCCTGAGCTGTGGTCTGTTGCTGTTGCAGATGAAGGTCTTGCAGCTCTTCAATGGTTAGCTTTTCACTGTGGTCCTCCACCAACTCTTCCACATCCTGGCCACTCACATCCAACCCCATGGAATTCCCCAATGCCACAGTACATTCCACAACTGACATAGGGTTGTCAGGGTCAGCCTCAAACCTTTCAAAATCCTTCTCGAGGACACATTCTGGCCACAATTTTCTCCAAGCAGTGTTCATCGTTATAGTATTTTGCTACAAGTTTTTTCTTGAATTCTATCATGTTTCTCACCTATACCAAAGGGGTGGCACTCTGAACTTTCTTTGGCCCCATGGTGGCTTATTTAGCAGTTGCAAGCGCAAAAAAAGAATGGAATATACATATTATGAAATGTATCGTATGAATGCGTGGTGTGATGGTCACTCGCCGATAAACAATGCCACACTGACTGGGAATGGTGTGGGGGCGCCTTTGTGTGGCGCAGACGCTGGGAGGCCACTAGTACGCGTTCTGGACAACCGACAAATGGCGAGGCAAATTACTAACCGCGAGGTTATATTTTGACGAAAAAAGTTATCGAAAGGCGAAATTTACGAAGCGCAAGGCTTACGTAACTCGAGGGTCCACTGTACTGTACCTTCCTTTCCCTAGGGGCTATATAGTTTCTACAGGTTTAGTACTTCCCATGAATTTAGTAATTAGTAATAATAATGTCTTTTACTTATTCAGGTTGTGTTGCCACTGTCATATGTTGTGTCACAGTATTCTGGGGTGAGACGGGGTCAGCCCAAGACTAAAACTCCAACTCAGAATGGAGGCCACAAAGTTCCCACAGTCGACATTATGTGCTCTGAACGTCAGACTGAGGTAATGATGATGGCAGCTTAACATTTATTAGTAATAATGGTAGAATTACCGACAAAATGTTGTCCATTGTGTTGCTGTGTCTGACAGTAATAATAATGGTAGAATTACTAATTGACGGACACTGCAATTTAATATATTTATTGCCAGGTTTATATCACCTCAGCTAGTTTAGAAAATTAATTTTATTTTTATGTTTTCCTTATTGAGTAATGCTATAGTAGCATCATTTTTTTTTTTGTAAATAAGAGGCTTAAAGGTCACTGATTAAAAATGGCATTAAGGTAACTGCAGTTGTGCTATATTGTCTTTTAATTAAGAGGCAGGTGGACGAATATTACAGACTCATGAAAAGTTTTGAAAAAAATCTAAAAATATTAAATATACTTAAACAAATAGTTTTAAGTACTGTACTGTAATACCACCATATTAGTGTTTATATACAATTTTTTATTATGACACTTCTAAGATAATTATAGCTAATTTTATATTTCTAAGATAATTATAGCTAATTTTTATATTTCTAAGATAATTATAGCTAATTTTATATTTCTAAGATAATTATAGCTAATTTTATATTTCTAAGATAATTATAGCTAATTTTATATTTCTAAGATAATTATAGCTAATTTTATATTTCTAAGATAATTATAGCTAATTTTTCCAAATTTTCATTGTTAGAATATAAAATACTGTATGTATAGTTATGAAAAATAATTCATTGGTATCTTGCATGGCAGAAGCTGGAGGTTACTGGATGTAAGAGCTGTGTGTATTTCAATGTGGTGGCAGCCCAGTGCAGATAGGAGCTCTCCTACAAATTTGTGATTTAAAATGTAGCTAAGCTGTTAGTTGTATTCATTTAATATAGGTATACTTGATATTTTATATTACGTATGTTTATGATGATATATTATACTACATGTCGTCCATCACTAATCCGGCAATCAGTAATCCGGCACTAATTTCACCTATCATAATTTCAAATTTCTGGGGTCTCCTCACCAACCTGCCACTACTGTTTGGTGGCACTACTTACTGCATAAGTCATTCCAATTTCTTTTTTTCTATTTATTGTTATAACCTGCTCACTTTTAGCCCTAGTCATGGTTCCAATGAATAAAAGAAATGCTTCTTGTTATGTAAAGCACATACACCGTACATTGTCCATAAAAGATAAGGTGACTTTGAAGCCACTGTTGGTCGCTATGAGCTCAGCTCACTCAGATAAGCTGTGACCGGTAAATTTGGGCCTACATATGAGAGAATAGGTCTGTGTGGTAAGTGTGCACTATATAAAAAATCCTGCAGCACGCAGTGCATAATGAGACAAAACTGTGACTGTGTTTATGGTGTAAAACAGCGACTGCAGTGTATTTTCGTATGGTTTTTATGGTTGCATTCTCGTTTTTTTGGTCTCATTTGATAGAATGGAAGATATATTACAGAAGGAGATAGTATGATTTTGATTGGTTTCATGACAGAAAGTAGTACCTTGAAATTGAGCTCAAACTAGCGGAAATGTTCGATTTTCGCCAATGTTCAAGAGTAAACAAATGACATCACCATCCAGTACGTGTCCAACTGGCCTATCTAATACACAGTCATGAATGGCTTGACATTATTTATACAATTATTACAATAATGCAGTAGTCTACATAACAGATAACAGTAAATCTTCTATTTTTTGTGTGAATAAAAATTCAAAATGGAAAGCAAGTGTAATACATTATAAGAGGATGTGATTGATGAACAGAGAAAATGTTATTTTAGTGACAGGAATGTCTGGATTGTTTATTCTGGACCCTATTTTGAAACTGGCATCTCTTGAAATTTGTGAAATTGGCCAAATTACCAATTTCTGACCACTTTATTAGGTAGTTGAAATAGGTAAATGGGCGGTTTCTTGTACTCGTCGACAGAATAGAAAGAATACAATAGGGCCCCACTTATATGGCAGGTTAGGTTCCAGTCTATCGCCGGAAAGCAGACATCGCTGGAAAGCAGAACGCCATTTTTTTCCATTTATTAATGCATATAAATGCCAGACAACAAGTTTACACTAACTTATATTAAGTTAGTAATAGAACTAGGCATTAAAAAACATAATAAGAAGTAAAATACATACACAGTACATTCATTACTTACCTTAAAATGTAGGGCAAGAGGTGAGTAGTATACTTATTAGTAGGAAGTCAGGTGTAGGTAGCCCTAGCTCCCTGTCCCAAACTTAATATATGATATTTAACCCTTTGACTGTTTCGGTCGTATATATACATACGTCTTACGAGCCAGTGTTTTGGACGTATGTATACTCAAAAATTCTAGCGGTTTCAAATCAACCAGGAGAAAGCTGGTAGGCCCACATGTGAGAGAATGGCTCTGTGTGGTCAGTGTGCGCTGTATAAAAAAATCCTGCAGCACGCAGTGCATAATGAGAAAAAAAACCTCCGACCGTGTTTTTGGATTAAAACGCCAACTTTGAGGTGTATTTTCGTATAGTATTTTTGGTTGTATTCTATTTTTCGTGGTCTCATTTGATAGAATGGAAAGCATATTACAGAAATAGAGATGATTTTGGTTAGTTTCATGATGAAAACGACCTTGAAATTGAGCTCAAAGTAGCGGAATTGTTCGATTTTTGCCAATGTTCAAGAGTAAACAGATCACGCCACGCGTCCAATACACGTCAACTGGTGAGTCTAATATTCTTTCACAAGTGCACTGATATTTATACCATTTTTACAATAATGCAGTAGTCTGCATAACAGTAAATCTTCTATTTTTTGTGTGAATAAAAAATCAAAATAGAAAGCAAGAGTAATATAAGAGGGGCCTAAAGATGTGACTAATGAATAGAGAAAATCTTATTTTAGTGCCAGGAATGTCTGCATTGTTTATTCTAGACCCTATTTTGAAATTGGCATCTTTTTTTATTTTGCATGAAATTGGCCAAATTGCCAATTTCTGACCACTTTATTAGGTAGTTGAAATCGGTAAATTGGGCGTTTCTTGTACTCAATCGATAGAACAAATGGAGGTCTAAAGAAATAGCTATGAGTTTGGTCGACTGGAACAATGGAATTGGCCGAAAATACGGCTCAAATTCGCCGAAATCGCTGATGCTTATATATTGCCAAGATCACTAACTTCGCGAGAGGGTAATTCCGTAAGTTTTCCATCAAATTTTGTACTTTTGGTGTCATTACCATCGGGAAAAGATTCTCTTATCATTTCATAAGAATTTTTTTTTTTTTTTTAATTTGCGACACCAGGAGACACTTCAGGATTTGGGGTTGCGACAATCAAAGGGTTTAACCCTTTGGGGGTCCAAGGGATCTCTCTGAAACTCGTTCTCAGGGTCCACTAATTTAAAAAAAAAAAAAATTCTTATGGAATGATACAGAATCTTTTTCCGATCATAATGCCACAAAAATTATGAAATTTGATCGAAAACTAACGGAATTATGCTTTTGCGAAGTTAGCGGTAGCCATGACACTTACACATCGGCGATTTCGCCCACTTTGAGCCCTATTTTCGGCACATTCCAATGTTTCAGTCTACTACAATTATAGCTATTTCGCTAGAACTCCATTTCTTCTATCGACTGAGTACAAGAAACCGCCTATTTACCAATTTCAACTACCAAAAATAGTGGTCAGAAAATGGCAATTTGGCCAATTTCACACAAATTTCAAATGATGCCAATTTCAAAATAGGGTCCATAATAAACAAGGCAGACATTCCTGGCACTAAAATAACATCTTCCTGTTCATTATTCACGTCTCCAGGCCCCTCTTACATTACTTTTGCTTTCCATTTTGAATTTTTATTTTCACAAAAAATAGAAGATTTACTGTTATGTATACACCTGCATCACTGTAAAAATGGTATAAATAATATCAGCGCACCTGTGCAAGAATATTGGACTCTCCAGTTGATGTGTATTGGAGGCATGGTGTGATTTGTTTACTCCTGAACATCGGCCAAAATCGAACATTTTCGCTACTTTGCGCTCAGTTTCAAGGTACTTGTCATCGTGAAACCAGTCACAATTATCTCTATTTCTGTAATATATCATCTATTCTATAAAATGAGACTAAGAAAACGAGAATACAAGCATAAATACCATACGAAAATAAACTGCAAAGTCGCTGTTTTAAACCAAAAACACGGTCAGTTTTTTTTTCCTCATTATGCACTGTCTGGTGCAGGAAAGTTTTTATACTGCGCACACTGACCGCACAGACCCATTCTATCACATCTAGGCCTAACAGCCTGTTTCTGCTTGATTTGAGGGCGCTAGAATTTAGGCGTACTAGTACGTCAATAACCAGAGTGCGTAAAACGTACTTGTACGACCATAACCCCGAAAGGGTTAATCAGCCCAGAGAGATAAAACACATACAGTACACTCATTATTTACCTTAAAATATGTGTAGTCTTAATGTTTAATGAGAGGTGAGTAGTATTTATTTGTAGGAAGTCAGTGTAGGTAGCTGGTAGGTGTAGCCCAGGAGGGCTACACCTACCGGCTACCTACACTGTGGCCCAGAGCCATATTATTACCATCGACATACCTTGTTCACTGAATTTAATCGTTTCTAACAACTACCTTTAGATGCCATCATAAACGAAGGGAGAAGTAATGAATAATTCATGCCGAGAATTGTAAACAAAAGGAGTGACTAGGCCAAACGCAGATTCATACAAGTTTTCTTTGGTGCTGGACCTGAGAAAACTTAATGTTTTCTCTCCGCCCGGTATATAAACATAGCATGTTTATATGCTATGTAACGTGTTTCTTATATAATTTTGAAGAAAATATCATAGATGGATTAATGAAATGTCTATACTATTAACTTAAAATAAGACATTTAATGTGCCCAAGAGTGATTATTATTATGTTCTATATATTAATATTACTATGGCGTTAAGCCTAGAGGGACACTCTTTGTAATTTTAATGTGTACTGTACCTGCATACCAGCACAGTGTGTAAGTATATTTAGGTACAGGTACACAAGTATTATTATCAGAACACACATAAAATAGTATTCAATAACTTTAAAACTCTTGAAATTTTGGAAAGTTTCCAGACATAATAGAGATGTGCTCACGGAGAATGTAAACAAAACGGTGGTGCTCGCCATATTAGAAAGACAGGTTGCCGTATAGCGAGTTTTGGTCATAATTTGAAATTGCCATATTAGCGGAATGCCGTAAAGCGGGGCCCTACTGTACTAGCAAAATAGCTATGAGTTTGGTAGACTGGAACAATGAAATGGGCCAAAAATAGGGCATAAAGTGGGTGAAATCTCTGATGCATAAATATCGCCGTTGGGTTAAGTGTATTCTAACCTAACCACTCGGTAATGCGGCAAAATCACTAATCCGGCACCCTACAGGTCCCGATGGTGCCGGATTAGTAATTGTCAACCCGTATCATATGGGAAAAAATTTCTTTCAAGACCTTCCTTGAATCAAAACTGATTGTCTCCCATTTTCCAGGTTCTGTATGATCATACAGGTTTAGCACATCCCCCAAACATCATAATACTAATACAGTGGAACCTCGGTTTTCGTTTTTAATTCGTTCCAGAGTCTGACGAAAACCAAGTTTGACGAAAACTAAAGCAATATTTCCCATAAGAAATGTAAATCCAATTTAATCCATTCCAGACACCCAAAAATATTAACAAAAAATACATTTTATAGAGAATAGCTGTAGTTTTACATACAGAAAACAATGAGAAATAAATATAAAGCACTATAATTTTAATGGATAAATGAACATTTAAATCAGTTTTACCTTTATTTAAGACTCTTGTTGGCGTATGGAAGACAGCGAGGAGGGGAGAGGGAGGAGAGGTTATCTCTACCACCCTCTACCACAATCACTACCACCATCACTACCACCCTCTACCACCATCACTACCACCCTCTACCACCATCACTACCACCCTCTACCACCATCACTACCACCCTCTACCACCATCACTACCACCCTCTTCCACCATCACTACCACCCTCTACCAACAACAAAGCCAGACTGACTCAGAATGCATGTGTGAGATGCTTTGTATGGGAGTGGGCAGGTGGACGCGTTCGGTATGGCAGACGAAAACCAAGGTGATAATTGAAAACTGGGACAATATTTTGACGAAAAAAGTTGTCAAAAACCAAATTTGATGACAACTAGGGCAAACGAAAACCAAGGTTCCACTGTAGGTAGTTAGATGAAGACAGATACACAAGTTAGAGGTTTTATATATCTCATCCTTACAGACAATCCAACTGCTGGGCGAGTCTGGACTGAAGGAAGTAAGTAAACTGCTGACCCCAGAGCTTTTGCAGCACATTGTTCTTCGTGGCCCAAAAGTAAATCTGACCTGTGTGAAGAACTGGACTAGAGAGTACCTGCAATCCTCACAGCTCTCTGCCATTATTCGTGGTTGGTGTCTTGTTACTTTACAGAAAGTTTTTTTTTTTTCCGAAATTTCTTCCATCTGGTAATCCCCACATAAATGACAAATGTAATACTAGTACCATCCAACTTACGACCTGCTCGACATACGACCACTCGTACCTACAACGTACGTGTGGCAGCAGGGCTGGGCGGGACGATGCATACCGCCGTACGACAGTTGACAACTACTCACAGCAATGCGCCATCTCGGGAGAGCTCTCACATCACTCAGGCAGCATCACTTTGAGTTACCCTGCCCTATCAGCAGCATCATACTGTATTAACTGTACTGTACTGTATATAGTATGTACCTGGACAGTAAATTTCTCAACTGTTTGTATTGTACAGTGTTTCTCCTAAACCTTACAGTATAAAATACAGTACTAAAAGCATAAAAAGTAAAGTAAAAAATGAAATACAAAAATAAAACAATAAAATCAAATCATTACAATAACTGTGATGTTGATATACTGTAGTAAAATATTTAGTAAAAGTAACATATGATACTATGTAGGTACTTTATATGGCAAAAGTTTGACATTATGCCCTACCCAGTATGTCGGCAATTTTCTAAGGTTCGACTTGCGTCCATTTTGACTTAGGACCAGTTGGTTGGAACCAAGCTTGGTCGTAAGTCGAATGGTACTAGTACTCACAAGTAACCTTTTCATTGTTGGTCCCGTTGTATCACGACTTTGAAGCCTGTGTTGGTCTCATAGTATAACACCATGAGCTCAGCTCGCTAGATAAGCTGTGAGCGGTAAATTTGGGCATAGATATGAGAGAATGGTTCTATGTGGTAAGTGTGCACCATATATAAAAATCCTGTAGCACGCAGTGCATAATGAGAAAAAACTCCACCCGTGTTTTTTACTTAAAACGGCAATTATGCAATGTATTGTCGTATGGTTTTTATGGTTGTATTCTAATTTTCTTGGTCTCATTTGATAGAATGAGACCAGTCAAAATCATTGATTTTGACTGGTTTCGAGAATGAAAGTAGCTTGAAATTGAGCTCGAAGTAGCAGAAATGTTCGACTTTTGCCAATGTTCAAGAGTAAACAAAGCACATGACGCGTCCAATACACGTCAACTGGTAGGTCTAATATGGGTTCATGAATGTGCTGATATTATTTATAAAATTATTACAATACTGCAGTAGTCTGCATAACAGTAAATCTTCAATTATGAGTGTGAATAAAAATTCAAAATGGAAAGCAAGCGTAATATAAGAGGGGCCTGGAGACATGACTAAGGAACAGAGAAAATGTTATTTTAGTGCCAGGAATGTCTGCATTGATTATTCTGGACCCTGTTTTGAAATTGGCCTTTCTTGAATTTTGGTTTGAAATTGACCAAATTACCAATTTCTGATCACTATTGGGTAGTTGAAATAGGTAAATGGGCAGTTCCTTCTTCTCATTCGATAGAATAAAAGTAGTACAGTGGACCCCCGAGTTTCGTAAACCCCGGAAATCGTACATTTATGTAAGTATAATATTGTAAGTGCTTGTGGAAAAGTATTTTTGGGGGTCTGAAATAGACTAATGTACGTGACATTTTTTCTTAAGGGGGTAAATTCATTCGGTAATGGCACTTGAGCAGACTTCAGGAGTAAAGTTTTTACGAAACTCGGGGGTCCACTGTACTAGGAAATAGCTATGAGTTTTGTCAATTGGAACAATGAAATTGACTCAAAATAGGGCACAAATTGGTCGAAATCGCTGAATCGTAAATATCACCAAGACCACTAACTTTGTGAGAGCGTAATTCCGTAAGTTTTCCATCTAATTTCGTACTTTTGATTTCATTACCTTTGGAAAAAGATTCTCTTGTTTCATTTTTTTTTTAACTCTTTAACACTGGGAGCAAGTTTTCGAGCAGGGGTCGTGACAGTAAAAGGGTTAACTTCTGACTGATACTATTAGAGAACCATATGAATAATCTTATAATAAAGGATTATACCAGATGTTTAATTTTTTATGGCTGTCAGTTTTATAAGTTTTGCACAGTACAGCATTTTTTTTTTTTTTTGGCTTTAATATTGTAGCTTTTATTAACTAAGATTTTGCACAAAACCTTTATACTATACAGTATTTATATTATATGTCGTTAAAACTTTTATCTAATACAATTTCAAACAGGCAATGCAGCCTTCTCCATTAATCTCTAGGTTACAGAAACAAACATGTTCACTTACACACCATGATAAATTTCATCAGCATTTTCTCATTCTACATCATTTTTACTGCTTCCAGTTTCACAGTAGTAATTAACCAAATACACAAACCCATACTTATACTGCTGTTAACATGTTTTGTATAGTTTCTCTATGAGCCACATTTTTTTTTCAGCTTCTTATTTGGATTACCACACTTATTCTCCTCAGATTCTTTATCAAGGTTTGCTGTTTTTTGGGCTCAGTTTAGGCTTCTCTCCTTGTTGGCAGTGACTTGCATTTTTTTTTAACACTTCGGCAGTTTCCCACTGAGGCAGGGTGAACCAAAAAGAAAGAAAAAACTTTCATCATCATTCAACACTTTAACCATCACTCATACATACGTAATCACTGTCTTTGTAGAGGCGCTCAGGTATGACAGTTTAGATGTCCCTCCAAACTGCCAGTATCCCAAACCCCTCCTTTAAAGTGCAGGCATTGTACTTCCCATTTCCAGGACTTTAGTCCGGCTAACTGGTTTTCCTGAATCCCTTCACAAAACATTACCCTGCTCACACTCCAACAGCTTGTCAGGTCCCAAAAACTATTTGTCTCCATTCACTCCTATGTGACACGCTCACGCACGCTTGCTGGAAGTCCAAGCCCCTCGCCCACAAAACCTCCTTTACCCCCTCCCTCTATATACATATTTTGGCATATTTTGTTAAACTATTAAACCAAACCATTGATGTTATTAGTGTAATATCTGGTGTGGATGTATGTGATCAAGTTATGCTAACTCACCCTCTGTGTGTGTACACAAGAATAATCCTATGTGTGTGTACCTATCAAAATAACTTTTATGCAGTCTGACAATTTTATTGAGCTTTGAGGCAGGCCATTGTTCTGCTGATGATCCTACACACTCACCACAATGTACAGTGAGATTTTGTTGTCTTCGCGTCGATTCATGGAAGTCTTGACCACAAATGTATATTTTATCATTAATCTCGCGCCATCCTCTTGAGTTGACTACATTTGACCAGGTGCGCTTCAGAAATATATTGTATATATTTCTCATTCCTCACCTCTTGATCAATTGCTTGCAACCATATTAAGTACAGTGGACCCCCGGTTAACGGCCATAATTCGTTCCAGAATGCTGTTCGAGTGCCGTTACCGAATGGATTTTTTCCCATAAGAAATAATGTAAATTAGATTAGTCCTTTTAGACCCCCAAAAATACACTTACACAAGCACTTACAAAAATACACTTACATAATTGTTCGAGTTTGGAGCAGTACGTAAACCGGGGGTCCACTGTAACTGCATTCTGCACCTTCTCTCAGTTTTCACATCTGATCACTTTTTCTTCGTTTTCGTTTCAACTACTGTACTTTTCTTTGTATTATTACCAACAAACTATGATATTTGGATGACAGTATGATCGTGACCTTACCCTGGTTGACCTGACTTCTGCTTAATCTTCAGCTTCTCTCCTTCCACCCTTCCTTGTCTCACCAGGAGGTTTTAAACCCACCTTTTTGCCAATAGTTGCTTATATCTCACCCTAACTTCCTCCTCCCTTAGTTTATACACTTTTACCTCTCTCTTACTTGTTGTTGCCATTTTCTTTTCGTCCCATCTACCTTTTACTCTAACTGTAGCTACAGCTAAATAATGATCCGATATATATAAACATGTACATCCTGAAGCCTACCCATCAACCTTTTATCAACCAATACATAATCTAACAAACTACTTTCATTACATGCTATATCATACCTTGTAGTATACTTATTTATCTTCTTTTTCATAAAATATGTATTACTTATTACCAAACCTCTTTCTACACATAGCTCTATTAATAATTAACAGTTCCCTATTTACATTTACCCCTGGCACCAAAAATTTACCTACTACTCCTTCCACAACATTTTTACCCACTTTAGCATTAAGATATATGCCATTTCTTTAATTGCTTCCACTTCTAGAGGATTTTAATAATACACTTCAGAAAAATCACATTTGTGAGGCATGAATATCTTGTAAGAAACACCAAAAACATGTATGAAATAAGAGGGGGTGTGGGTGGGTGGATGTACTCACCTAGTTGTGGTTGCAGGGGTCGAGTCATACTCCTGGCCCGCCTCTTCACTGGCCGCTACTGGGTCACTCTCCCTGCACCATAAGCTTTATCATACCTCTTCTTAAAACTATGAATGTATCCTGCCTCCACTACATCGCTTCCCAAACTATTCCACTTCCTGACTACTCTGTGACTGAAGAAATACTTCCTAACATCCCTGTGAGTCGTCTGAGTCTTCAACTTCCAACTGTGTCACCTTGTTGTTGTGTCCCATCTCTGGAACATTCTGTCTCTGTCCACCTTGTCAATTCCTCTCAGTATTTTATATTTTGTTATCATGTCCCCCCTATCTCTCCCTTTCAGGGTCCAGAGGCCAAATTTCAGAGGGTGCACCAGTGTCCAAGAATTTAAAAAAAATTCTTATTTTTTTCTTATGAAATGGTAGAGAATCTTTTTCTGAAGGTAATAAAACAAAAAGTATGAAATTTGATGGAAAATTTACGAAATTCTCCTCTTGCTAATTTTGATGCGTCAGCGATATTTACGCATCGGTGATTTTGCTGACTTTGACTCCCACTTTAGGCCAATTACATTATTCCAGTCGACCAAATTCTTAGCTATTTCACTAGTACAGTGGTACCCCGGTTTACGATATTTTTTCATTCCAGAATGCTGTTCAAGTGCCATTACCAACTGTTTATCTCAAAAAAGTTGAAATGATAGTCTTTAGACCCAAATTACACTACAAAGCATTTAAAAATAAACTTACATAAAAGGGTGAGTTTGGGACCATCTAAACCGGTACACTGTTCTACTTTATTCTATCGATTGAGCACAATAATTCGCTAGTCAACTGTTTCAACTACAAAATAAAAGATGAATTAATTTATTCAAACTCAAAGTTCAAAATATTCAATTTCAAAATAGTGCAGAATAAACAATGCAGGCATTCTGATACTAACTAACATTCTGTTCATTAATCTTCAGTCTTAATGAATTCATTTTTTATTCATATGAATTTTATTCAAACAAATGGAAGATTTACTGTTAGGCAATATTGTAATAATTGTACAAATAATATCACCACATTTGTGAATGTACAGTGGTCCCTTGGTTTTCGGTCATCTCCAAACTCGAACATTTATGTAAGTGTATTTTCGTAAGTGCTTTTGCAAGTGTATTTTTGGGGGTCTGAAATAGACTAACCTACGTGACATTATTTCTTAAGGGAGTAAATTCATTCGGTAATGGCACTTGAGCAGCATTCTGGAAAGAATTTTCGGTGAAAACCGAGGGTCCACTGTATACTATTAGACCCACCAGCTGGCGATTATTAGATTTGCAAGGTCATTTGTTTACTCTTGAACATCGGCAAAAATTTAACATTTCCGCTACTTTGAGCTCAGTTTCAAGCCATTTCCACTACTAAAACCAGTCAAAATCATCTCTGTTTCTGTAATATATCTTCCGTTCTATCAAATGAGACCAAGAAATAGCAAATACAACTATAAAAAGTATACGAAAAAACTGCAAAGTCACTGTTTTAATAGAAAATTACGGTCTCATTTTTTTTTCTCTCATTATGCACTGTGTGCTGCAGGATTTGTTTTATGTGGTGCACACTTACCACATACAGCGGACCCTCATAAGTTTATTATTGTAAGTGCTTTTATAAGTGTATTTTTGGGGGTCTGAAATGGACTAATCTAATTTACATCATTCCTTATGGGAATAAATTCGTTTGGTAACAGTACTTGAACAGCATTTTGGAATGAGGGTGAGTTTTGGAGTGTTCGAATAGCGAGGGTCCACTGTAGATGTATTCTCTCATATCTAGGCCCAAATTTACCGCTCACAGCTTATCTGAGTGAGCTAAGTTCATGGCGTAGAACTACGGTTTGGACCCTCAACTCAAAGCCGTAGAACTACGGCGCGGACCCTGAAAGGGTTAACCTCTCCTCGTAGGACATACTGTACCCCTTAGCTCCGGAACTAGTCTTGTTGCAAACCTTTGCACTTTCTCTAGTTTCTTTACGTGCTTGGCTAGGTGTGGGTTCCAAACTGGTGCCGCATACTCCAATATGGGCCTAACGTACACAGTGTACAGGGTCCTGAACGATTCCTATTAAGATGTCGGAATGCTGTTCTTAGGTTTGCTAGGTGCCCATATGCTGCAACAGTTATTTCTTTGATGTGCGCCTCAGATGTGCGCCTCAGATGTGCCGGGTGTTATACTCACCCCAAGATCTTTTTTCTTGAGTGAGGTTTGTAGTCTCTGGCCCCCATAGACTGTACACTGTCTGCAGTCTTCTTTGCCCTTCCCCAATCTTCATGACTTTTCACTTGGTGGGGTTGAACTCCAGGAGCCAATTGCTGGACCAGGCCTGCAGCTTGTCCAGATCCCTTTGTAGTTCTGCCTGGTCCTCGTCTGATTGAATTCTTCTCATCAACTTCACATCATCTGCAAACAGGGACACTTCAGAGTCTATTCCTTCCATCATGTCGTTCACAAATACCAGAAACAGCACTGTTAGTTAGTTAGTTACCATTTTGTCCTGGGCACATGTCGATTAGACACTAGGCCTGTTGTATATATGTGTGTGTGTGTGTAAGGAAACACTTCGAAATGTTTCGGGCCTGCCGGGAATTGAACCCGGGCCCTCCATGCGTGAAGCGAGAGCTTTAGCCACCATGCCATAGGGGCGTGTGTGTGTGTGTGTATGTGCAGGTGCAAATGCGTGTGTACTCACCTAATTGTGGATGTGCTTGCATGTGTGTGTGTGTACTTATTTGTAGTTGCAGGGGTCGATTCATAGCTCCTGGCCTCATCTCTTCACTGGTCGCCACTAGGTCCACTCTCCCTTTTCCATGAGCTTTGTCATACCTCTTCTTAAAGCTATGTATGGCTCCTGCCTCCACTACATCACTTTCCAGACTGTTCCACTTCCTGACAACTCTATGGCTGTGTGTGTGTGTACTCACCTAGTTGTGGTTGCAGGGGTCGAGTCACTGCTCCTGGCCCCGCCTTTTCACTGGCTGCTACTAGGTCACTCTTCCTGCTCCATGTGCTTTATCATACCTCTTCTTAAAGCTATGTATGGATCCTTCCTCCACTACATCACTACATTGTTTGTGTGTGTGTGTAGGGGGGGTGTACTCACCTATACTATATGCGATTTCAGGGGTCAAGTTACAGCTCCTGGCCCCACCTGTTCATTGGTTGCTACTAGATCCACATGCTCCTGGCTTCAAGAACATTAGTGTACCTCTTCTTAAATCTGTGTATGGATCCCTCCTCTACTTCACTCTTCAGATTGTTCCCTTCCTGACAACTCTAAGGCTGAAGAAATATTTCCTAACATCTCTGTGACTCATCTGAGTTTTCAGCTTCCAACTGTGCCCTCATGTTTGTATTTCCCATTTCTGAAACATTCTGTCTCTATTCACCTTGTCATTTCCTCTCATTATTTTGTACATTATCATATCCCTCTAGTCCTCCTGTCCTCTAGTGTCATTGGGTTGACTTCCCTTTTAACATCTTCTCATAGGGCATACTCCTTAGCTCAGGGACTAGTCTTGTTGCTAACCTCTACACTTTCTCCAGTTTCTTGATATGCTTGGCCAGGTGTGGGTTCCATACTTGTGCTGTGTATTCCAATATGAGCCTGATGTAAACAGTGTACAGTGTCATGAATGACTCTTTACTTAGATGTTGAAAAGTTAGTCTTAGATTTGCCAGATGTGCATTTGCTTCAGCAGTTATTTGGTTGATGTGTGCCTCAGGATATGCTCAGTATGATACTCTCCCCATGGTCCTTCTCCTTAAATTAGGTTTGCAGCCTTTGCCCCCTGAGCCTATACTCTGTATGCAATCATCTTTGTACTTCCCTAAGCTTTATAACTTTGCACTTAGTAGGGTTAAACTCCAGGAACCATTTGTCACACCAAGCCTGCAGCCTGCCCAGATCCATTTGTATCCTTTCCTGGTCCTCGTCCATTTGCATTCTCTTCATTAGTTTCACATTGTTTCTGAACAGAGATGCCTCTGACTCTATCCCTTCTGTCATGTTAATCACTTATACAGGAAACAGCACCAGCCCTAGGACTGAACCTTGTGAAACCCTACTTGTCACATGCACCCATTCTGATACCTCATCATGGGCCATCAATCACGGTTTCCCTCCCATCAGGTATGCCTTGATCCTTTGTAGTGCTTTTCCTGTTATTCCTGCCTGTTCCTCATGCTTTTGTACCAGTCCTGTGTGGTACTGTGCAATCTACATATGCCTCTCTTGTTTTACTTCTGTTAACTTGTGTAGAATTCCAGTAGGTTTATGACTCAGGATTTCCCATCCCTGAAGCCATGCTGGTTGTCATGTATGAACCCACTCCTTTCTAGGTGCTCCACCACTCTTCTGATAATCTTTTCCATAACTTTACAAATTATACATGTCAGTGACACTGCCTGTCTCCTTTCTTAAAAATTGGGACTACATTTACTGTTTTCATGCTGGCAGTTTCCTTGTGTTAATAGCATTGTTGAAGATTGTTGCTAGCAGCACACACAGTGCCTCTGCTCCCTTTCTCAGAGCCCACCAAGAGATATTATCTAGTTCTAATGCTTTTGAGGTACCTAGCTCACATAGCAGCTTCTTCACCTCCTCCCTGGTTGTGTGTATTGTGTGTAATGATTGCTGGTGCACTCTGGGTTTGCTGGTAGCCTTACTGTCTTTCTGAGAATACTTCCCTAAATCTCATGCTGAGCTCTTCACAGACTTCCTGGTCATTCTTTGTGAGCTCTCCACCTTCCTTCTTCAGCCTGATTACCTGGTCCCTGACTGTTGTCTTCCTGTTGTATATAAGAACCTTGGGACAGATTTGGCTTCCAATACCACTCTCAAATTACCATTGAGCCTCCCTTCTTCTCCGTGCATATTCGTTACTGTGTGTATGGGGAGGTGCATGTGAGTGAATGTGTGCATACGTGCTCACCTCTATGCACTCGCCTGTATGTGGTTGCAGGGATCAAGTCTTAGCTTCTAGCCTTGTCTCAGCTGCTGCTTGCCAGATTCACTCTCCTAGCCTCATGGGCCCTCCTGTACCAAGTCTTAAAACTAGGTTATTCTACTTTGTGACTACCCTGAGTCTGAAAAAATACTTCCTGACATCCCTGTGACTCATCTGTGCACCTGAGTACCTATTTCGTACCTCTCGTGTATAAGAGAGAGAGAGAGAGAGAGATGTATATATATATATTTATTCTTATACATGTTTCGTAAGCTAAAACATACAAGTGGAAAAAAATTGTGATGACTATACTTTAGATTATGACAAAAATATTTCCTATGGACCCTACAGAGTGAATTATTGGCAATATATTAATGATGATGTGACTTTCAGATAAAAAACAAGAATGGCACGTGTCTCATATATCAGCTGATACTTTCTTTGAGAATAAACACATGAACTCATGCTCACCGTCCTTTTCTGGAGATTCACGATTGAAGCCCCTCTTTAATATTTCTAAGAAACTCCTCTCGTCACAATCACTCCTCCTAGCAAGTAAGTATGTGTGATTGTTTTATCAGTTATTTCTTGTTATCCTTTAACCCTTAGCTGTCCAAACGTAGATCTACGTTCTCTCGCCCAGCGCTCTGAATATTTTGAAAAAAAAAGATAGTTTTTTTTAAATGAAGAGGACATTTTTTTACATAAAGTACAGTGGTACCCCGAGTTTCATACTCCCAACTCAAACAATTATGTAAGTGTATTATTTTAAGTGCTTTTGTAAGTGTATTTTTGGGGGTCTGAAACGGACTAATCTAATTTACATTTATTCCTTATGGGAACAAATTCGTTCCGTAATGACACTCCTGGAGTTTACCTGGAGAGAGTTCTGGGGGTCAATGCCCCCGCGGCCCGGTCTGTGACCAGGCCTCAAGGTGGATCAGAGCCTGATCAACCAGGCTGTTACTGCTGGCCGCATGCAGTCCGACGTACAAACCACAGCCCGACTGGTCAGGTACTGACTTTAGGTGCCTGTCCAGTGCCTGCTTGAAGACAGCCAGGGGTCTATTGGTAATCCCCCTTATGTACGCTGGGAGGCAGTTGAACAGTCTTGGGCCCCTGACACTTCTGGAACGAATTTTGTACGAAACTCGGGGTACCACTGTAATGTAAAAAAAATTTTTAGTCAGTACTTACGGAGATATAAGGCCGCAAAGTTGGCGCTTGTCGCTCACCTGACTGTAACATGGAGTCTTGCCGCTTGCAGAAGTGTTGCTCATATACCTTTTTTCCTCTTCTTTTTTTTATTTATATTTTTTTTATGTTCTGATAATTACAATTTGTAGTAATTCTTGTGATTTCATAGTCAATGTTTGTTCTGACACTAATATTAGGTACTGAAATAGTACTCAAATAGTCGCAAACACACTGACAGGTGAACATTTTCACCTGCCTTGGTCACCTACTATTGTCTAGAAATATATACAAAGTATTTATAGGTCGCAACAATGTTTTAATCATGCTGGAGTACATATATGAAACTCCTTGAAGCATGGTGTAAGATGGGTGTCACTCCACTGCTGACAGTGCAGCAGTGGACAAGTGACACTTGATGATCGTGCACTGCCTTGGCTGTTTGTTTGTTTTCACTGTTACATATAAACATGTCTATCTGTTTTTCTATCTGTCTGTCTATTTGTCTACCTATTTGCCTGTCTATTCGTCTGTCTATTTGTTCATCTGTCTAGCTCTATCTATTTATCTCTGTCTCTGCTTATCTGTCTGCCTGAGTGTGTCTGTCTTCCTGTCTCTGCTTGTCTCTTTCTGTCTCAGAACCAATAGGTATTACACATGATGCAGAGTCACGTCTGATTCCTGAACAAGTGAAAATGCGTATTACTTGCCAGTCATGCTTATTATGCCTTATACAGTGGACCCCCAGAAATTGGCCGGTCTGATTATCGGCCAGCTCGATTTTCGATCGCTTTTTTTCAGCCCAATTTTTCCCCGATTATCGGCCTGAGTACCAGACCTGTCCGCGCTTGTGCACCTCCCTGCACAGGCATCGTGAGCCAGTCTAGCTTTGTTTACCATTGAGTGAACATTACCCAGCGTGCTCATTCAAACATTTCACAATAAACTTATTGTGTTTATTGCTTGTTTAGTGATTGTCACTGTGAAATAAGTCACCATGGGTCCAAAGAAGCTTCCTAGTGGCACCCCTGTGGTAAAGAAAGTGAGGAACACCATGGAACTGAATAAGGAGATAGTAGAAAAATATGAGGGTGGCGTACGTGTGGGGGAGCTTGCCAGGATATATGGCAAAAGCAAATCAACAGGAAGACAGGGAGTGTAGCAGGGATGCAAGGAGTGTAGCAGGGATGCAGGGAGTGTAGCAGGGATGCAGGGAGTGTAGCAGGGATGCAGGGAGTGTAGCAGGGATGCAGGGAGTGTAGCAGGGATGCAGGGAGTGTAGCAGGGATGCAGGAGTGTAGCAGGGATGCAGGGATGTAGCAGGGATGCAGGGAGTGTAGCAGGGATGCAGGGAGTGTAGCAGGGATGCAGGGAGTGTAGCAGGGATGAAGGGAGTGTAGCAGGGATGCAGGGAGTGTAGCAGGGATGCAGGGAGTGTAGCAGGGATGCAGGGAGTGTAGCAGGGATGCAGGGAGTGTAGCAGGGATGCAGGGAGTGTAGCAGGATGCAGGGAGTGTAGCAGGGATGCAGGGAGTGTAGCAGGGATGCAGGGAGTGTAGCAGGATGCAGGGAGTGTAGCAGGGATGCAGGGAGTGTAGCAGGGATGCAGGGAGTGTAGCAGGGATGCAGGGAGTGTAGCAGGCATGCAGGGAGTGTAGCAGGCATGCAGGGAGTGTAGCAGGCATGCAGGGAGTGGGGATTTCCCTTCCAAACACTAAGCCCTCCCTCACTCCTCCTTCCTATCTTCCAGATGCCATATTTTATGAAAAAGAGGATAAATAAATATACAAGGTATGATATAGCACGTAAGGAAAGTAGTTTGTTGGATTATGTATTGGTGGATAAAAGGTTGATGAGTAGGCTTCAGGATGTACATGTTTATAGAGGGGCAACGGATATATCAGATCATTATTTGGTTGTAGCTACAGTTAGAGTAAAAGGTAGATGGGACAAAAGGAAAATGGCAACAGCAAGTAAGAGAGAGGTAAAAGTGTATAAACTAAGGAGGAGGAAGTTAGGGTGAGATATAAGCAACTATTGGCAGAAAGGTGGGCTATGCAAGTAGGAGTAGGGGGGTTGAAGAAAGTTGGGATAGTTTTAAAAATGCAGTATTAGAATGTGGGGCAGAAGTTTGTGGTTATAGGAGGGTGGGTGCAGGAGGAAAGAGGAGTGAGTGGTGGAATGAAGAAGTAAAGGGTGTGATAAAAGAGAAAAAGGTAGCTTATGAGAGGTTTTTACAAAACAGAAGTGTTAGTAGAAGAGCAGAGTATATGGAGAGTAAAAGAAAGGTGAAGAGAGTGGTGAGAGAGTGCAAAAGAAGAGCGGATGAAAGAACGGGAGAGGCTCTGTCAAGAAATTTTGCTGAAAACAAGAAAAAATTTGGAGTGAGATAAACAAGGTAAGAAAGCCTAGGGAACAATGGATTTGTCAGTTAAAAACAGAGTAGGGGAGTTAGTAGATGGGGAGCTGGGGTATTGGGTAGATGGCGGGAATATTTTGAGGAACTTTTAAATGTCGATGAAAAGAGGGAGGCGATAATTTCATGTACTGGCCAGGAGGTACAACATCGTTTAGAGTGAAGAAGAGCAGGATTGAGTGTGGGGAGGTGCGTGAGGCATTACGTAGAATGAAAGGGGGTAAAGCAGCTGGAATTGACGGAATCATGACAGAAATGTTAAAAGCAGGGGGGATATAGTGCTAGAGTGGTTGGTATTTTTGTTTAATAAATGTATGAAAGAGGGAAGGTACCTAGGGATTGGCAGCGAGCATGTATAGTTCCTTTATATAAAGGGAAGGGGGATAAAAGAGAGTGTAAAAATTATAGGGGAATAAGTTTACTGAGTATACCAGGTAAAGTGTATGGCAGGGTTATTATTGAAAGAATTAGAGGTAAGACAGAGAGTAGGATTGCAGATGAGCAAGGAGGCTTTAGAGTGGGTAGGGGATGTGTAGATCAAGTGTTTACAGTGAAGCATATATGTGAACAGTATTTAGATAAAGGTAGAGAAGTTTTTATTGCATTTATGGATTTAGAAAAGGCATATGATAGAGTGGATAGGGGAGCAATGTGGCAAATGTTGCAAGTGTATGGAATAGGTAGTAAGTTACTGAAGGCTGTAAAGAGTTTTTATGAGGATAGTGAGGCTCAGGTTAGGGTGTGTAGGAGAGAGGGAGATTACTTCCGGTAAAAGTAGGTCTTAGACAGGGATATGTAATGTCACCATGGTTGTTTAATATATTTATAGATGGGGTTGTAAAAGAAGTAAATGCTAGGGTGTTGGGGAGAGGGGGGGATTAAATTATGGAGAATTAAATGCAAATGGGAGTTGACACAGTTACTTTTTGCTGATGATACTGTGCTTATGGGAGATTCTAAAGAAAAGTTGCAAAGGTTAGTGGACGAGTTTGGGAGAGTGTGTAAAGGTAGAAAGTTAAAAGTGAACATAGATAAGAGTAAGGTGATGAGGGTATCAAACGATTTAAATAAAGAAAAATTGGATATCACATTGGAGAGAGGGATTATGGAAGAAGTAAATGTTTTCAGATATTTGGGAGTTGATGTGTCAGCAGATGGGTTTATGAAGGATGAGGTTAACCATAGAATTGATGAAGGAAAAAAGGTGAGTGGTGCATTGAGGTATCTGTGGAGACAAAAACGTTATCCATGGAGGCAAAGAAGGGAATGTACGAAGTATTGTGGTACCAACACTCTTATATGGGTGTGAAGCATGGGTTGCAAATGCTGCAGCGAGGAGGAGGCTGGAGGCAGTGGAGATGTCCTGTCTAAGGGCAATGTGTGGTGTAAATATTATGCAGAAAATTCGGAATGTGGAAATTAGGAGAAGGTGTGGAGTTACTAAAAGTATTTGTCAGAGGGCTGAAGAGGGGTTGTTGAGGTGGTTTGGTCATTTAGAGAGAATGGATCAAAGTAGAATGACTTGGAGAGCGTATAAATCTGTAGGGAAGGAAGGCGGGGTAGGGGTCGTCCTAGAAAAGGTTGGAGGGAAGGGGTAAAGGAGGTTTGTGGGCGAGGGCTTGGACTTCCAGCAAGCATGTGTGAGCGTGTTAGATAGGAGTGAATGGAGACGAATGGTTTTGGGACATGACGATCTGTTGGAGTGTGAGCAGGGTAACATTGTGTGAAGGGATTCAGGAAACCAGTTAATTGATTTAGTTGGACTTGAGTCCTGGAATGGGAAGTAAGTGCCTGCACTTTAAAGGAGGGGTCTGAGATAGTGACAGCTGGGAGGGGCTTTTCTCAGCTGTAGTATCTGAGCTCTTCTGCAAAGACAGTGATTATGTATGAGTGTGGTGAAAGTGTTGAATGATGATGAAAGTTTTTCTTTTTGGTCACCCTGCCTCGGTGGGAGACGGCCGACTTGTTGAAAAAAAAAAAAAAAGTAAATGTTATTTTAAATGTATTTTTTTTTTTTCAACAAGTCCTGTCTCCACGAGGCAGGTGACCCAAGAAAGAAAATCCCAAAAGAAAATACTTTCATCATCATTCAACACTTTCACCACACTCATACATAATCACTGTCTTTGCAGAGGAGCTCAGATACGACAGCTGAGAATAGTCCCTCCCAGCTGTCAATATCTCAGACCCCTCCTTTAAAGTGCAGGCATTGTGTTATTGTTGTTATTATGTTTTGTGTATGTAAAACTATAGTTAATCTTTAAAAAATGTATTTTTTGTGAATATTTTTGGGTGTCTGGAACGGATTAATTGTATTTACATTATTTCTTATGGGAAATAATGGTTCAGATATCAGCCAGTTCGATTTTAGGCCTAGCTCCTGGAACGGATTATGGCCGATTTCCGGGGGTCCACTGTATCTACAAGCACAGTATAGCACTTCGTCTGGATTTTTTGGGTTATCCTAAGTAATTTACACTATATATAATAACTATTTATGTGTATCTGTGAGATAGAGAGAGAGATAGACAGAGATACAGAGACAGGCAGAGATAGGTAGATACAGACAGAGATAGAGACAGTCAAAGTCAGTCAGCCACCCGGCCCGCCAAACACGTATTACACGTTGCAGAATTGTTTCTCTTTACTTAGGGTATATGTTATAGGACATTCTGGCAGGATGACACTACCAGTGCTATCAAAATTGAAAGGATGTTGCACAAATTTTGCACATGGGTTATTATTGAGGTTTTTGATATTTCCTCGACCACTTGTGGCCACATCCATCTCAGAGCCACGAAACTCGGAGTCAACATCACTTTCCTCTTAAAAGGGGAGTGTTAATACGGCATGACATCAGTGAATCCCTGGTGTTTGCCACGCTCTGCTCTAGCTGGCGCTCAATTGAACTGGTGCTCCCACAAGGTACTAAGTGGTCCCAGATTTTTTTAATACTGTGCTCACCAAGTGTTAAGACCCATTCTATACAGTGGACCCCCGAGTATCGTAATTAATCCGTTCCAGGAGCTAGTACTTAACACGAAGTTTTCGAAATTCGAACCATTATTTCCCATAAGAAATAATGTAAATACAATTAATCCGTTCCACAAAAAAATATTCACATATAAAATAATTAAAAACAATATATATATATACATTTACTTACCTTTATTGAAGAGTTGCAGGCATCTGGAAGATAGAGTAATGAGTAATGAAGGTCCTCTTGGGTATTTTCTTCCAAAACAGGCCTGTTTCATCACAATTAAACACTTGTTGGGGGAGGAATTCTTCAGCCTCTACGAAGGGAAATCCCCACTCCCTGCATGCCTGCTACACTCCCTGCATGCCTGCTACACTCCCTGCATGCTTGCTACACTCCCTGCATGCCTGCTACACTCCCTGCATGAATGCTACACTCCCTGCATGAATGCTACACTCCCTGCATGCCTGCTACACTCCTTGCATATCTGCTACACTCCCTGCATGCCTGCTACACTCCCTGCATGCCTGCTACACTCCCTGCATGCCTGCTACACTCCCTGCATGTCTGCTACACTCCCTGCATGAAAGCTACACTCCCTGCATGCCTGCTAAACTCCCTGCATAAATGCTAAACTCTCTGCATGCCTGCTACACTCCCTGCATGCCTGCTACACTCCCTGCATGCCTGCTACACTCCCTGCATGCCTGCTACACTCCCTGCATGCCTGCTACACTCCCTGCATGCCTGCTACACTCCCTGCATGAATGCTACACTCCCTGCATGAATGCTACACTCCCTGCATGAATGCTACACTCCCTGCATGAATGCTACACTCCCTGCATGCCTGCTATACTCCCTGCATGCCTGCTATTCTCCCTGCATGCCTGCCTCAGTCACTCCCTGCATGAATGCTACACTCCCTGCATGAATGCTACACTCCCTGCATGAATGCTAAACTCACTGCATGAATGCTACTCTCCCTCCATGAATGCTACCACAGGGGTGCCACTAGGAAGCTTCTTTGGACCCATGGTGACTTATTTCACAGTGACAATCACTAAAGCACCAAAAAAAACACCAAATGTAGTGTGAATGTTTGAAAGAGCGCGCTAGGTAATGTTCTCTCAATGGTAAACAACGCTTCACTGGCGGCGTCCTGCGTCCCGCGCAGGCGCGGAGCAGGCGGACAGGTCTAATACGTTACGAAACACGAGCGGTTTTACGATTCTCGAAGTCGTAAAAAGCTTACAAAACACGATGTTTACGAAGTAAGAACCTTTCGAAACTCGGGGGTCCACTGTACTGACCAGCCATCTCAGGCCAATCATGCCAAATTTGGAGGCAGAAAAAATAAAACGTTAATCTACGTTTGAAGCGCTAGCGGTACAAACGTTGATCTACATTTGGACATTAAGGGGTTAAGGGAGGTACAGTGGACCCTCGGTTTTCGTTCACCTCCAAACTCGAACAATTATGTAAGTGTATTTTTGTAAGTGCTTTTGTAAGTGTATTTTTGGGGGTCTGAAACGACTAATCTAATTTACATTTGTCCTTCTGGGAACAAATTCGTTCGGTAACGGTACTCAAACAGCATTCTGGAAAGAATTTTCAACGAAAACTGAGGGTCCACTGTACTTTCATTCTTGTGAAGGGCTCTTTATCCAGAAAATTGAAACATCCTTCTCTTTCTTTTGATTGAATCTGATTACCTCCCATTCCTCTGGAACTGTATGACCCCAATGGGTTTATTGTTCTCCCATGAATGTAATAATAATTGTTTTCCACCAAGACAGGGTGACCCAGAAAAGGGTACCACATTCACCATCGCTTAATTCCAAGCTGTCTTTCCAGAAGGGCAATGACATGACAATGTTAATGATCCTCTGATACCAAACATAACCACTCATCTTTCAGAGTTTGTGTATTTTTCCATTCCACGGCTCTTATGTAGAGCTGACTGCTGTTTCACACTTGTCTTTCCTGGAACATTTATTCTCTCCTCTTTATGTATCACTAACTACTGTACCACTTTGTGCTTTCCTGGCAACTTTTATCTCCAATCTTTCAAAAAGTGTCTGTGGAGAAATGCCTTAGATTCAAATTACAGTGGTCCCCCGATTAACAAAAAAACTTCATCCCAGAAGCCTGCTCAAGTTCCATTACCGAACGAATTTACTCCCTTAAGGAATAATGTCACGTAGGTTAGTCTATTTCAGGCCCCCAAAAATACACTTCCACAAGCACTTACAATATTATACTTACATAATTGTACGATTTCCGGGGTGTTCGTTACTCGGGGGACCACTGTACTCTTCATTTTCTACCTGGATGATGACTAACAAACTTACTCTCAATATTGATAAAACCTATTTCATTCAGTTTGGGAACAGAGCTACAAATGTACCACTTAACATAATGATAAACGGGTCCCCTATCACAAAACTCACAGAGGGAAAATTCTTAGGAATCCATCTTGACAGTGGCCTAAAATTTCAAACACATATACAACAAATTTCCAAGAAAGTCTCAAAGACTGTGGGAATACTATCCAAGATACGGTACTATGTTCCACAACCAGCTCTCCTTACCCTATATCACTCACTCATTTACCCCTACCTCACCTATGGAATCTGCGCATGGGGCTCAACATCAATAACTCCTCTCAGACCATTAATAACACAACAAAAGGCTGCTGTTAGAATGATAACAAATTCATACTCCAGACAACATACTCCACCAATATTCAAAAATCTAAACTTACTCACCATACAAGACATCCATACTTTTAATGTGCCTATTACATACATAGAACACTCTATGCAAATATTAACCCACTACTCAAACTTCTCCTTACCAACTTTAACAGGACACATGACCATAACACTAGACACAGAGCACTCCTCGATGTTCCCCATGTCCATCTAACACTATGCAAAAACTCAATGCATATAAAAGGCCCGAAAATTTGGAATTCATTACCTGTGATTGCCAAAGAAACCCTGCCTGTACCCCAATTCAAAACGATGCTAAAAAACCACCTTCTCACCCAAACCTAAGTGCACAATATCAAACATTCCCAACAAAGTTGATTAATCACTTAAATGTATAAACCTGATTAATCACTTAAATGTAAAAACCTGTTATGAATAATACATACTGAGCTAAGTGTTACTATAACATTTACATTATAATGACCACATAAACTGTAATTGCAATGCAACTAATTGTTTTAAATGATCTCACTCGATTAATTGCATTGCTATAATTAATAGATTATTATGTTCAACTTATATCCAAATTTTACAACTTAGATACACAATTATACTTCTTTTATAAATTATCAACCATAATTTTTTACCATGTAGTCTACTATTACTTAAGAATGCCCACAATGCACAGCATATTAGGGGCTTTTGGCATGTACACCTCATTTATACCTAACTATGTATCATGTCTAAATAACAACATTGTACCATGTCTAAATAAACTATTATTATTATTATTATTATTATTATTTTTGTATAATTATTTAGTAGGTGCCTTTGCCTTATCTTCGGCCTATTCTAAATATAAATAAAGCTTTCTGCTGATGCCACTTCATAAACAATAAGGCCCTATTGTATGAAAAACACTGGCTTTCTAGTTGGTAGGTATCCCCTAGCTTGGAAATCTCATAATTTTTTCTGTGTATATTTTTTCTTATACCAGATTTATACCTCATTTCAAGCTAATGTGTAATGAAACTTAATACAATTTACTCAGCAACTAGCCTTTGTGATATTTAAACTTTAAAATAAGGTTTCTCTTTTTAATTCATTTGATACCCTCTGATATTTATCCTTGCATTTTCAGATGTGGTTCCCAGTCGTGGTTTCAAAACCCAACAGTCTATTGAACGTGAAGCTCTCAGACAGTCAACAGTTACGGATAGGTTGAAAGATGGATTGAAATCAAGACAACGGTCTGTAGCAGCTAGGACACTTCAACAAGAGACAGAGCACAACACCAAACTAAAGAGTAAGACATGGGGAGAAGCCATAACATACTATTTTTTAATTAAAAGGAATCATCTTTCAACAAACCGGCTGTGTCCCACCGAGGCAGGGTAGCCCAAAAAGAAAAACGAAAGTTTCTCTTTTTAAATTTAGTAATGTATACAGGAGAAGGGGTTACTAGCCCTCGCTTCTGGCATTCTTAAAAGAAATACAGTATTTGTTTTAAGATTGTAGATTATCAAAACCTGAATATAACTATGAAAAGAATGACATTTTATCTCTGTTGTGTTGAAGTGCACAGTTTGAAGCTTAGTTGAGTACAATTACCCAGTCTTGCATAGCCTTTTTTTTTTTAACCCCTTTTGTGGTTTTTCACCTATGTAGGGTGATCCAAAGAAGGAAACCCATTCACCAACAATCAGTCAATGGCTATTGTTATAGAAGTGCACAGACTTTATGCAACATGTATTTAACTTGATTGTGTTTACACAAACAATAATAGTATTTAAAACAATATTTTTAACTTGTACAGGTTTAATGGCCGAGGAGGCCACAGAAGAAGGCCGTAAAGCCTTGAAGGTAGCTTTTGCTGAAGGTTACCTGGCAGGTGATCCTCAGAAACACCAGTCAAGGGCGATGAGGTGGATACGAAACTTGCAGCAAGTTTTAGCTGTTGTAGTATTCATAGCCATACTATTCTCCTTGATGGGTGAGTACTTTATATTATGTGCTAGCTATTGTTGTTTAATATGTATGTAACTTGGTCATAATACATTAAGTTAGCCATTGTTTGGTGCTGATTGCAGGGAACAGGTGCTCCAAATTTTCTAAAATTCCAAATATTGTATAATTTTTTATGGTTATATACAGTGGACCCCCGAGTTACGAACACCCTGGAAATCGTACAATTATGTAAGTATAATATTGTAAGTGCTTTTGTAAGTGTATTTTTGGGGGTCTGAAATGGACTAACCTACTTGACATTATTTCTTAAGGGAGTAAATTTGTTTGGTAGTGGCACTTGAGCAGGCTTCTGGAATGAATTTTGTTCGTAATTCGGGGGTCCACTGTACTATACAATTTTTTTTTTTCATTATTTCCAATAAATTCTTTTTCTTAGCAGTTTTTTCACTAAAAGTATTGATTAGTTTGTGTACATAAATTTTAAGTAAGTGTGGAAAATTCATATTTTCCACACTTAAAATTAAAATTTAAGTAAGTGTGGAAAATTCATATTATATAATTGAGTTTTTTAAGCTAAGCCACATAAATTTTTTTTGCTTAGTTTTACCAAATTCCTTGATAGTTTGTGTATGCCCATTTTATGCATGTGTGGGGAGTTCATGTTTGTTTGGTAGAGATCGGTAAGTAAGTGTATATATTATGTAATTACGATTTGAAGCTAAATTAAAATAGTTTTTAAATTTTTTAAAAATGCATTGATAATTCATTCATTTTGTGCATGTGAGGAGAGTTCATGTTTGTTTGGTAGAAATTGGTCAAAACTAGATTTTTGTTTTAACACAGTGACCATTTCCACTGAGGTGAGGTGACTCAAAAAAGGAAGTACATTCACCATCATTTGTTCAATTGCTTTCTTGCCAGAAGTGTGCTGATATCACAAGTCAGATTACCCTCCAACTACAGCATCCTCACCTTCCTTCATAGTACAGACACTGTCCTTCCCATGTCTAGGACCTAAGTCTTGCTAACAAGGTTCTCTGACTTTCTTCACAAATGTTACCTTGCTCACACTCTAGTACATCCATTAAAAACCACTTGTCTCTAGTCACTCCTTTCTAACATACTCACACAAGCTTGCTGGATGCTCAAGCCCCTGAAACTCTCAGCCTCCTTTAACTCACTCCTCCCTTCAACCATTCCTTGGACATCTACCCCTCCTACCTTTCACCCCATATTTATACAGTTTTTGTCAACCTATCTCCCAGATTTCTTTAAATACCCAAACCGCCTCAGCAACCTCTCCTCACTCCTCTGAATTATACCCTTGGTGATCCCATGTCGCCTTTTAATTTCTACACTCTGAATTCTATGCATGATATTCACTTTACATATTGCTCTCAAACATGACATCCCCACTGCCTCTAGCCTCTTTCTCACTGCAGCATTCAAAATCCATGTTTCACATCTATGTAAAAGTGCTGGTAGCACTGGACTCTGGTACATTCCCTTTTTTGTCTCTATAGAAACTTGTCTATTCGCAGATGCCTCAACTTGACACACCATCCACTTTTTTCCAGAAATCTATTCTGTGGTTCACTTCGTTTACTTCATACATGTTTACTGAATATTTGTACTTCATACTCCCTCTTTCCATTCTGAAATCCAATCTTTCATTACTCAATTATTTGCTATTCTTTCTCCACCAACCTTTGCAACTTCATACATGTTTACTGAACATGTTTACTTGAATATGTGTTTACTTCATACTCTTTCCATTCTGATATCCAATCTTCCATTACTCGATTATTTGCTACTCTCTCCACCAACATTCATAACTTCTTTTCAAAATCTCCCAAAAGAAGGGTGCCATTAGTAAAAAAAAACAGCTGTGATAATTCACACAAATTCATTATCTTTCACTCCCATACACCTCTCCAGCTACTTTTAAGAAGTGAATGCTGAGGAACATATGAGTACAGTTATGAATGTGGAATTGTAAAGTATGTGAAAACTCTTAATTTATGGTGTGGAGCTCCTCGAACTCCTCAGACACTGCTCAAAAACTCAAGATGCAGCCGGCATTTCCACCCTGGTTCACCACACTGAGACTCTTAAGATACATCTCTGGTGGTTTCAGTGAGCCTGAAACATAGCTCTTTTGGGAAATCCATGTCATGCTTTTCCCAAGATAAAATGTACAGTGGACCCCCGTTTTACGTACTGCTCCAAACTCGAACAATTGTGTAAGTGTATTTTTGGGGGTCTAAAAGGACTAATCTAATTTACATTATTTCTTATGGGAACAAATTCGTTTGGTAACGGCACTTGAACAGCATTCTGGAACGAATTAATTATGTAAACCAGGGGTCCACTGTAATTCCTTCAGGGTGGCCAACTGGGTCCTCTGTAGTAAAGATTAAAGTTCTCTTAACCGGGCACTGGGCTGTAGCAAGGCTTTCCTTGATCTCATTAACTTCATTGTGTCTAACATGCCAACCTTTGGAACTTGAACAGTTTAGACCTTGCAGACTGTACTGGCCAATTACCACTTTGCTGTAAATACACATATTCATTGTGAATTGGGGCAGGAAGGTGGAGAGCCACTCAGTATGAAGGGTCTGTAGGTTTTGACATGAGCCAGTCACAGGGATGGGAACTGTTAGGAGAAAGCCTCAAGCTATGCACACTTACAGCTAAAATTCAAGCGCTCTCACCTGCAGAACATGCACCCACTAGCATAGCTGCTGCAGCTTTTTCTGAGGTTTGGCTGTCCATGCTGGATTGTTTGTGAGCCAGAGCTTCTGATGAAAGGTTATCTCATTCACTAATGCCATTAGTGTAGCTGGGGTGATACATCTACTGTGATTCATGTAGGAAAAGGTTTAATGCTTTTCTAGCCTCAGTTTTGGGCTGACAGAAGATGGAGAATGACGTAAAAAGTAGGTTAGCTTAGGGTTGGATGAGCACCTGCCGAAGAAACAAAAGGAATCATGAGCATTTGTGCAGCTAATCTTGGTTCCCATCTGCTTGAGGATAGAGAATTTTTTTTCCAAAAACCTCGCCAATAGCATTAGACCCAAGAGGGAAATAATACATAATTAATAACCCTTTACCAGGCCAGGTGTGCCTCATATTTGATTCTGCCATAGAGGGTATTTAAGAGGCGCCTAAAATAATTAAACTTGACAAATGAACAAAAATAAATATGTCTTAGAATTGCTTATATTATCAGAATATAGGTTGCAAATGTTGCAGTGTCTCAAATTTGATGCGTGGCCTGGTAAAGGGTTTAAGCATTGTATTTAACAAATTCTGTTTCAGAATTGGGTTTATTTTGTATTACTATATCCTTCTAACAGAATTCTTCCTCCATAAGCCATGCGTGTTGTAAGAAACCCTTTCTCCTGTATATATTACTAAATTTTTATTTTTAGGTCACCCTGCCTCAGTGGGATATGGCCGGGTTGTTGGAAAAAAAATCCTTCTAATCTAGTTAAAATTAGCATTCATAAGAAAGCCTCCCTCACCCCCCCCCCTCCCTCCTAGGAAAGGGTGAGGGAGGTTTTGTGTGCAAGGGGCTTGGACATACAGCATATTGGATGGGAGGGAGTGGATACAAATGGTTTTTGGGACTTGACAAGTTGGAGTCCTGGAGTTGGAAAGTACAGTGCCTGCACTCTAAATACAGTGATAGTGTAAATGATGTTGAAAGTATTTATTTTTCTGGTCATCCTGCTTTGGTGGTAGATGGCCAGTGTGTTAAAAGAAAATAATGACCATAAAAAGGGAAACTTCATAATGGAAAGCATTTGAGCCAGCAGTACTTTGGATAACTTATTGCATTCCAAATTTGTGAATACAGAATCCCACAAATTTGTAGGATGACTGTATACAATTTTAGATTTGCATGATTTTTTTAATGTTTGTGTTTTTATCATAAACACTATAGTTATGTGTGTAATTCTTGTTTATAAAATATTTTAATTATGTATGTGTACATTGTTGCAGGTGGCATGGGAGGATCTTTGTTTAGGATGCATGTTGGAAATGGGAACGAGGTCCATCCAGAAGAAATTACCGTTTCATTTGAGGATGTAAAAGGGGTAAATGAGGCATTTTAATTTCACTTTTTTTTATGAACTGAATCACACATGTAGATACTTTATGCAAATTCTTGCCTTGCACTTAGTAATATTGGTAGTGCTTAACAGGTGGATGAAGCCAAGCAAGAACTGCAAGAAATTGTTGAATTCTTAAGAAACCCTGAGAAGTTCACTTCTTTGGGTGCTGAGTTGCCAAAGGGTGTTCTCTTGGTGGGCCCACCAGGTACTGGCAAAACACTTCTTGCTCGAGCTGTAGCAGGGGAGGCTGGTGTTCCTTTCTTCCACGCTGCTGGCCCTGAATTTGATGAAATATTGGTTGGACAGGGTGCTCGTAGAGTGCGTGATCTTTTCCGTAAGTCTTCATTCTTTATTTTGTCAGATTTGGATTATCTGGAATATTTTCCATTTACAGTTGATCATTAATTACTTGACAGTCAGTAGTTCTAAATTTAACATTATCTAGTGGTCTTATTCAATGCTAAAAATGGAATGTTCAATAAAAAGGAGCCATAAGGCTGATGGGATCATCTGGACAATCAATGATATACTGTATTTATTTAATACAGTACTGTGTTGCTTGCCCTCTTTGCATGTTTATTTTCCTGTTTCCTTTTACATTCTTGCTAGCAATTGCACATTAACATACTCCTCATCTTTTCCAAAACTTCCAGTATTTTTATGCTTGTAAGTTGTGATTAATTTGCTTATGGGATAATCAAACTTGCATGAATAATTTCCAACAAGCCTTTTTAGGTATTCTTTTAAGTTTTTAGAAAATAAATGAAGAGTTTGTCAGTATGATCATTGTTTGAATACTCTACACATAGATAACAGGGAATAAGTGATGTGGGGTGAAATAGAATGATGATAATACATAACTAAAAATTTTGCTCAGTGGGAGTACTGACATAAGCTTTTATTTATGCTTTACATACACAAGTTAAAAATTTTTACAAGTGTCTTGAGAGCATATAGGTGTTATGAGCACACACACAAACTATTACTTTGTGTGGATTTAACCTAGAATAGCTCAATAAAGTAATAAAAAAATGTGACTTATTACCATCAGGGTCTTGACTTGTTTAAAACTTCTTTCAAAGCAGTCCTAAACAAAAAACTTTAGAGATTTAGGTTCAGTGTATGATCTGTCTTATTAAGCTTAGTTATTATTTGCTTCTTTATTGTCTAGTTTAAAAAGATTCCAAGGCAGATTGTTTTCCCTACATTTTTGTTCCTCGGTTTAAAATGTTGCACTAATGTGAAACCAAATCCAGCATGTGTAGAATTTTGCTCTTATAAGTTTGAGGTGCTCCTTCAAGAAATATACGTTATTGAAGCTCAAATATCTAGGAAGAATTCTACAGCATAGGGAATAATGCATAAAAAAGGGGAAAGAGAAACATTGTATAAGATTATATTTTATTGCTCGGTCAACTTACCTTATTTATATTTTACTGTTATATTTCAGGTGCAGCCAAGATGCGTGCCCCTTGTGTGATTTTCATCGATGAAATAGATTCTGTTGGCGCTAAACGCTCCAACTCTGTGTTGCATCCATATGCCAATCAGACAATTAATCAGTTGTTATCAGAAATGGATGGGTTTCACAAGAATGAGGGTGTTATTGTTTTGGGGGCAACTAACCGTCGAGATGATCTTGACAAAGCTCTATTACGACCTGGTAGATTTGATGTGGAAGTCCAGGTCAGTTAATTTTGTTTCAGTGGTCTGATAATGTATTGCATAACTAAGGGCTTTCTTGTGTATTGAATAAATGCTGTTAACCTGTATTTGTAATGCTATGTATCTTTTCAATAATGCATGCAATACCAACAAGATTAGATTTAGATGCATGTGCAACACCTAAGCATTTTGTTACAGTTAGCTAGTGGCTTTTTCAGTTTGATGCAGAGGTGATATGTAAAAACAGTATAAGATGAGGTAATCAATCCCTCGGCCTTGCAGAACTATACACAGAAGATAGTGGAGGATGAGATAATCAACCAGAAGCTGTTGTTTATAGCCTTAATCTTGATGAATCTTACTAAAGTACTGATTACCTCATCTTCCCCTGTCTTCTGTGTGTAGTTCTGCAAGGCTGAGGGAATGATTACCTCATGTATTACAGCCTCTCTTCACTTAGAGACGTACTCGTTTACTGACGCCTTGAATTTACGACAGGCTCTCTGACCAGTATTCATACCTAAATAATGTATATTAGAGCTGATTTTCTTTATTCTGTTTATTTCAATATACAGTATACTACTGTATAAACATTTAAAAATATACCAGAAATGTTATAAATGGTGCAAAGGTGACATTAAAACAATATCAAAGATGGTTGACACAAACTCACTACCATTATAGTATGCTCCTCACTTAGCGACGAATTCGTTTAACAACGTGGTCTCGGGAATGGAACTCCGTCGTTAAGTGAGGAGAGGCTGTACTGTCTTCACGTATCACCTCTGTAATGAACTGAAAAAGGCACTTGTTGGCAAAACATCTTCAAATAAAGATACCAAGGTATTGCACTCAAGTCTAATTCCTCACTAATGTATATTACAGTAAGGCCCCACTTATATGGCAGGTTAGGTTAGGTTCCAGGCTACCGCCAGAAAGCGGACATCGCCGGAAAACAGAATGCCATTTTTTTCCACTTATAAATGCATATAAATGCCAGATAATGAGTTTACACTAAAATATATTAAGTTAGCAATAGAACTAGGCATTAAAAAGAATAAAAAGTAAAATACACACGCAGTGCACTCGTTACTTACCTTAAAATATTTGTAGTCTTAATGTAGGGTGAGAGGTGAGTAGCATTTATTTGTAGGAAATCAGGTGTACTTGATATTACCCACGCATAATATACTACGACATTTAACCCTTTCGGGGTCGGTGCCGTACTAGTACGTTTTACGAGCAGGGGTTGGTGCCGTACTAGTACGTCCAAATTCTAGCGGCCTCAATTTAAGCAGAAAACGTCTGGTAGGCATACATATGATAGAATGGGTCTGTGTGGTCAGTGCGCAGTATAAAAAAAATCCTGCAGCACACACTGCATAATGATTAAAACAGCGAATTTGCAGTCGATTTTCGTATGGTATTTATTGATGTATTCTCATTTTCTTGGTCTCATTTGATAGAAAGGAAGATATATTACAGAAATAGAGATGATTTTGATTGGTATGACAATGACAAGTACCTTGAAATTGAGCTCAAAGTAGCAAAAATGTTCGATTTTTGACGATGTTCAAGAGTAAACAAATCACACCATGCGTCCAATACATATCAACTGGCGAGTCTTATATTCATGCACAAGTGCTCTGATATTATTTATACCATTTTTACAATGATGCAGTTGTATACATAACAGTAAATCTTCTATTTTTGTGTGAGAATAAAAATTCAAAATGGAAAGCAAAAGTAATGGAACAGGGGCCTGGAGACGTGGCTAATGAACAGAAAACATGTTATTTTAGTGCCAGGAATGTCTGCCTTGTTTACTCTGGACCCTATTTTGAAATTGGCATCGTTTGAAATTTGTGTGAAATTGGAAAATTGCCATTTTCTGATTACTATTTTGGGTAGATGAAATTGGTAAATAGGCAGTTTCTTGTACTCAATCGATAGAAGAAATGGAGTTCTAGCGAAATAGCTATAATTGTAGGAGACTGAAACATTGGAATTTGTTGAAAATAGGGCTTGAAGTGGGTGAAATCGCCGATGCATCAGTGTCATAGATACTGCGAACTTCGCGAAAGCATAATTCCGTTAGTTTTCGATCAAATTTCATAATTTTGGTGGCGTTATGATCGGAAAAAGATTCTCTATCATGTCATAAGAAAAAAATTAATTTTATTTTTTCCCCAAAATTTTTCGACCCCAGGAACACATTTCCGAGAAGGCCTGTCAACCCCCAAAGGGTTAAAGTGCCCCAGAGCAATAAAATGCATATACAGTACACTCATTACTTTTTTTTTTCAACACGTCGGCCGTCTCCCACCAAGGCAGGGTGACCCAAAAGAATATACTTTCATCATCATTCAACACTTTCACCTCGCTCACACATAATCACTGTCTTTGCAGAGGCTCTAAGATACGACAGTTCAGAAAATCCCTCCAAACCGCCAATATCTTAATCCCCTCCTTTAAAGTGCAGGCATTGTACTTCACATTTCCAGGACTCAAGTCCAACTAAATCAATTAACTGGTTTCCCTGAACCCCTTCACAAAATGTTACCCTGCTCACACTTCAACAGCTCGTCAGGTCCCAAAAACCATTTGTCTCCATTCACTCCTGTCTAACACGCTCACACATGCTTGCTGGAAGTCCAAGCCCCTTGCCCACAAAACCTCCTTTACCCCCTCCCTCCAACCTCTTCGAGGACGACCCCTACCCCGCCTTCCTTTCCCTACAGATTTATACGCTCTTCAAGTCATTCTACTTTGATCCATTCTCTCTAAATGACCAAAGCACCTCAACAACCCCTCTTCAGCCCTCTGACAAATACTTTTAGTAACTCCACACCTCCTAATTTCCACATTCCGAATTTTCTGCATAATATTTACACCACACATTGCCCTTAGACAGGACTTCTCCACTGCCTCCAGCCACCTCCTCGCTGCGTATTTGCAATCCATGCTTCACACCCATATAAGAGTGTTGGTACCACTATACTTTGATACATTCCCTTCTTTGCCTCCATGGATAACGTTTTTTGTCTCCACATATACCTCAACGCACCACTCACCTTTTTTTCTTCATCAATTCTATGGTTAACCTCATCTTTCATAAACCCATCTGCTGACAAGTCAACTCCCAAATACAGTGGACCCTTGGTTTTCGTTGATAATTCTTTCCAGAATGCTGTGCGAGTGCTGTTACCGAACGAATTTGTTCCCATAAGGATGAATGCAAATTAGATTAGTCGTTTCAAACCCCCAAAAATACACTTACAAAAGCACTTACAAAAATACACTTACACAATTGTTCTGAGTTGGGAGCAGTACAAAAACCGAGGGTCCACTGTATCTGAAAACATTCACTTCTTCCATAATCCCTCTCTCCAATGTGATATCCAATTTTTCTTTATTTAAATTGTTTGATACCCTCATCACTTTACTCTTATCTATGTTCACTTTCAACTTTCTACCTTTACACACCCTTCCAAACTCGTCCACTAACCTTTGCAACTTTTCTTTAGAATCTCCCATAAGCACAGTATCATCAGCAAAAAGTAACTGTGTCAACTCCCATTTTGTATTTGATTCCCCATAATTTAATCCCACCCCTCTCCCCAACACCCTAGCATTTACTTCTTTTGCAACCCCATCTATAAATATATTAAACAACCATGGTGACATTACATATCCCTGTCTAAGACCTACTTTTTCCAGGAAGTAATCTCCCTCTCTCCTACACACCCTAACCTTAGCCTCACTATCCTCATAAAAACTTTACAGCATTTCGGCATTCAGTAACTTACTACCTATTCCATACACTTGCACATTGCTCCCCTTTCCACTATCATATGCCTTTTCTAAATCCATAAATGCAATGAAAACTTCCATACCTTTATCTAAATACTGTTCACATATATGCTTCAATGTAAACACTTGATCAACACATCCCCTACCCACTCTAAAGCCTCCTTGCTCATCTGCAATCCTACTCTCTGTCTTACCTCTAATTCTTTCAATAATAACCCTACCGTACACTTTACCTGGTATACTCAGTATACTTCTTCTTCTTTCAACACGTCGGCCGTTTCCCACCGAAGTGGGGTGGCCCAAAATGAAAAACGAAAGTTTCCCATTTTACATTTAGTAATATATACAGGAGAAGGGGTTACTAGTCCCTTGCTCCCAGCATTTTAGTCGCCTCTTACGACACGCATGGCTTACGGAGGAAGAATTCTGTTCCACTTCCCCATGGAGATAAGAGGAAATAAGAACAAGAACTAGTAAGAAAATAGAAGAAAACCCAGAGGGGTGTGTATATATATGCTTGTACATGAATGTGTAGTGTGACCTAAGTGTAAGTAGAAGTAGCAAGATGTACCTGAAATCTTGCATGTTTATGAGACAGAAAAAAGACACCAGCAATCCTACCATCATGTAAAACAATTACAGGCTTTCGTTTTACACTCGCTTGGCAGGACGGTAGTACCTCCCTGGGTGGTTGCTGTCTACCAACCTACTACCTAGAACTCAGTATACTTCTTTCCCTATAATTCTTACAATATCTTTTATCCCCCTTCACTTTATATAAAGGAACTATACATGCTCTCTGCCAATCCCTAGGTACCTTCCCCTCTTTCATACATTTATTAAACAAAAATACCAACCACTCCAACACTATATCCCCCCCTGCTTTTAACATTTCTGTTATGATCCCATCAGTTGCTGCTTTACCCCCTTTCATTCTATGTAATGCCTCATGTACCTCTCCCACACTCACATCCTGCTCCCACACTCACTCCAAACTATGTTATACCTCCTTGGCTAGTGCATGAAATTACCGCCTCCCTCTTTTCATTGACATTTAAAAGTTCCTCAAAATATTCCCGCCATCTACCCAATACCTCCAGCTCCCCATCTATTAACTCCCCTACTCTGTTTTTAACTGACAAATCCATTCGTTCCCTAGGCTTTCTTAACTTGTTTATCTCACTCCAAAAATTTTTCTTGTTTTCAGCAAAATTTCTTGACAGAGCCTCTCTCACTATCATCTGATCTCCTTTTGTACTCTCTCACCACTCTCTTCACCTTTCTTTTACTCTCCATATACTCTGCTCTTCTATTAACACTTCTGTTTTGTAAAATCCTCTCATAAGCTACCTTTTTCTCTTTTATTACACCCTTTACTTCTTCATTCCACCACTCACTCCTCTTTCCTCCTTCACCCACCCTCCTATAGCCACAAACTTCTGCCTCACATTCTAATACTGCATTTTTAAAACTATCCCAACCCTCTTCAACCCCCCACTACTCATACTTGCACTAGCCCACCTTTCTGCCAATAGTTGCTTATATCTCACCCTAACTTCCTCCTCCCTTAGTTTATACACTTTTACCCCTCTCTTACTTGTTGCCATTTTCTTTTTGTCCCATCTACATTTTACTCTAACTGTAGCTACAACTAAATAATGATCCGATATATCTGTTGCCCCTCTATAAACATGTACATCCTGAAACCTACCCATCAACCTTTTATCCACCAATACATAATCTAACAAACTACTTTCATTACGTGCTATATCATACCTTGTATACTTATTTATCCTCTTTTTCATAAAATATGTATTACGTATTACCAAACCTCTTTCTACACATAGCTCAATTAAAAGCTCCCCATTTACATTTACCCCTGGCACCCCAAATTTACCTACTACTCTCTCCACAACGTTTTTACCCACTTTAGCATTAAGATCCCCAACCACAAGTACACTCTCACTTGGTTCAAAACTCCCCATGCACTCACTGAACATTTCCCAAAATCTCTCTCTCCTCTACACTTTTCACATCCAACCTTTATTTTACACTTTTCACATCCAACCTTTATTTTACTCCACATAATCCTTGAATTTATACATTTATGTTCCCTCTTTACCTGCCATAACTGATTATTCAACATTATTGCCACTCCTTCTTTTCTCCCCACTGAAACTCTCCTACCCCCTTCAGCTTTGTCTCACTTAAAGCCAGGACATCCAGGTTATTTTCATTCATAACATCTACAATCATCTCTTTCTTATCATTCGCACAACATCCACACACATTCAGACATCCCACTTTGACGGTTTTCTTCCTTTTCTTTTTAGTAATCTATACGGGAAAAGGGGTTACTAGCCCATTGTTCCTGGCAGTTTAGTTGACTTTTACAATGTGCATGGCTTACGGAGGAAAGATTCTTATTCCACTTCCACATGGATATGAAAGGAAAAGCAATAAGTACAAGAACTTTTAAGATAAAATCAAAGAAAACTCAGATGAGTGTGTATACAAAACGTGTACACACATGTGTAGTGTGACCTAAGTGTAAGTAGAAGTAGCAAGACGTACCTGAAATCTTGCATGTTTATGATACAGAAAAAAAACACCAGCAATCCTACCATCATGTAAAACAAATACAGGCTTTGGTTTTCACTCACTTGGCAGGACAGTAGTACCTCCCTGGGTGGTTGCTGTGTACCAACCTACTACCTAGGTGGTAATGGTCTTATTGTGCATAATTTATGAATTCATCTTTATCATAGGTATGTATGTAAATGAAAAATAACTTCTATGTAGCGTTCACTACTATCCACAGTTTCGGGCATCCGTGGTGGGCTTTAAAACATATCACCCATGGATACGGGGGACTACTGTATATAAAATATGCAATAACGTTTAAACAACTTCTAAACTGTCGTATGTGAGCTCCTCTGCAAAGACAGGGATTATGTATGAGTGAGGTGAAAGTGTTGAATGATGATTAAAGTATTTTCTTTTGGGGATTTTCTTTCTTTTTGGGTCACCATGCCTCTGTAGGAGACGGCCGACTTGTTGAAAAAAACAACAACTTTTAAACATTTGAAACTTTGGAAAGTTTCCAGACAGAATCAAGAGAGAAGCAGAGCTCACAGAGAATGTAAACAAACCAAGATAAAAAAAAAATGACACACTGACTCGCAGAGCTCAGGCTGTGATGGCGAATCAAGAGCCGTATAAACAAATTTTGGGGTATAATTTGAAACGGCTGTATTAGCTAAGCACTGAGGAGTGAAGTGCCATAAACCAGGGGCCCTTCTGTATGTTAATGAAACACTTTGTTTGGTATAGGACTTCATAAACAGTGTGTAAAATAGTTGTTTGCAATTAGTGGAACTAAATTATAGCATATTTTATTTAGAGTAGTAACAACATGAATGATGGTATGGGTTCGAGTCATTTGAATTTTAATGTCTGGACGTCCGAAAAGGTAGTGAGAGATTAAATAATAGATGTGTTTCCTTCTCTGGATCATACTGGGAAATAGCCAGTGTGTGAAAACAAAAACAGTTCTGTTAAGAATTATTGTGTATACAGTGGACCCCCGGATTACATAATTTTTTCGTTCAAGAATGCTGTTCAAGTGCCGTTACCGAACGAATTTATTCCCATACGGAATAATGTAAATTAGATTAGTCCTTTTAGACCCCCAAAAATACACTTACAAAAGCACTTACAAAAATAAACTTACATAAAAGGGCGAGTTTGGAGACTATCGTAAACCGGGGGTCCACTGTATTTGTAAGTCTTCCATAGGACCTTGCCTTGTGTAAAAGAGCTTTGAAAGCATATCTCTTGTGAAGTGAATGTTAATATGGAATTTAACAACTGGAGGTGTGGCAGTGCAGTGCCCTCAGAGATTTTCTTGTTTATTCATATCTGAGAGAAGAAGGGTGGCATCCATCAAGGGGTCTTTCAGAATCATCACACATTTTTGCTAGTTTTCCATATCTTTTCAAAAGTAATTAGATATTGTCGGTTGCAGGTTCCTATTCCAGACCTTGCAGGGAGGAAAGAGATCTTTGAATACTACTTGGGTAAAGTAAAAGGTGGAGATGACATTGATAAGAATGTACTCTCCCGAGGCACAACAGGCTTCACTGGTATGTATTTACTTCAATTTTAATCATACACATAACATTTATTTAAGCAATGCGTGTAAAGACAAAGCTTTATATACAAAATTACTGATCATGGTTGTGGGATTGGGATGAAATAGAAGCTGTAGCTGTATTTGAAGTCCATATTTTTGTAATGTTTTGAGCAAGTTTGTAGAAAAAAATTAAAAAAGTTCTGTACTGTAATTGAATTGATTGTTAAATAAGTGCATAGAATATTAGCAAAACTGAGCTGCATGTAGGTCTAAAGAAACTGTACAGTGCTGTACATATAATACTATTTCTTTACATAGTATATCTTGTGTCCAAAACTTAGTCCTGCTCACCTAGAGTATATAGCACTATGGCATCACTTGGAAATATCTTAAACACCAGTGCCACATAAGCTAAATGTTTTCACAGTCAAATACTATACAGCCTCTCCTCACTTAGCGATGTACTCATTTACCAATGACTCGGACTTACGATGGGCTCTCTCACCAGTATTCATACCTAAATAATGTTTATGAGAGCTGGTTTCCTCTATTCTTTTTATTCTAATATACAGTACCCTACTGTGTAAATGTTTAAAAATATACTAAAAATGTTACAAATGGTGCAAAGGTGACACTAAAACAATATTAAAGATGGTTGACTCAAACCCATTACCATTATAGTATGCTCCTTGCTTAGTGACGAATTCATATACTGACGTGGTCTTAGGAATGGAACTCCATTGTTAAGTGAGGAGAGGCTGTACAGTATTTGGTATATTAGTGTAGCACTGCAGATTACAAGTGATCTGTTTTTGCTCATGCATTGCTTTTGAAATGTGCGACATATGGCCACTGTCATTACTATAAAACCACTTATCATTTACTAGATTTTAAAGAAGCGCAGGCGTTTGCCTGCCTTGTATTTCGAGAAGTGAAGCATACTTTCTAGCCTTTCCCTTTTCCTGTGTTCCCATATGGCATGACAGACTTTAGTCAAAAGTTTTATGCTAGACATACACCTATGTTCTGCAGGGAAATTACCACCATTATTTCTCTATACCTAGAATTACATGGTATTGAGTCAACTCTGGATACATTTCAGAGTGAATCACTGGTTATGGTGTAATAAATCTTTGTATTGGTGCAAGGAATAAGTAGGAATCATGATGCATGTGTTTTTTGCTGTAAAGATGTATAGTCAGCTATGCTGGTGTCACTGTATTTAATACCTAATGGTGTAGCTTATATGTTTCTCTTGAGAGAAGTTCTTTGATGCTGATGAGGGGTTCTTGATCCAAGGAATTGGCTTTTGACCTCCATTCCCTTGGATCATATCTGATTTCCTCTCATTGATTTAGATTCTTATAATCCTTTCAGATATAGCACTTCCTCATAAATGAAATAATTATCATATATTTTCCCCTTGATTCTTTATCTAACTTAATTTTTATCCAGACATGAGTAAGACTTAGAAATATTAATAATATTTCCTTACCACATTAGGTGTTGAGACAGTAAAATTAATCTTAAATATAATATATAATCTTAAATAAAATACATTTTGGTTTGCTCTAAAGCTAACAGTAATTTTTTTTTGTATGGAGTATGAAGGAAGTGAATGCATTAACCCTTTTGAGGTTAGACCTCAGGGTCAGTCCCGTAGTACTATGTGATGAGCTTAGCTCACTCAGATAAGCTGTGAGCAGTAAATTTGGGCCTAGATGTGAAAGAATGGGTCTATGCAGTGAGTGTGTACCATATAAAAAAAAAATCCTGCCCCCCACAGTGCATGACGGGAAAAAAACTGTGACCATGTATTTGGTTTAAAATAGAGACTTTGTGGTGTATTTTCAGATGGTTTTTATGGTTGTAGTCTCAGTTTCTTGGTATCATTTGATAGAATGAAAGATATATTACAGAAATAAATATGATTTTGATCAGTTTCAGGACTGGAAGTAGATTTAAATTGAGCTCAAAGTAGCAGAAATGTTCAATTTTTGCTGATATTCCAGAGGACACAAATTACATCATTCATCCAATTTGCATTCAACTCTTGGTCTGATACCCATTTACGAATGTGCTTGTTATTATTTATACAGTTATTACAATAATGCAATAACAGTAAATCTTTTTTGTTTTTTTGTGTGACTAAAAATTCAAAATGAAAAGCAAGTGTAATATAAAAGAGGTCTGGGTACATAACCAATGAACAAAGGAAATGTTGTTTTAGTGCCAGGAATGTCTACATTGTTTATTCTGAACCCTATTTTTAAATAGGAAATTTTTTAATTATATGTGAAATTGGCCAAATTACCAATTTCTGATTGCTTTAATGTTTCTTGTACTCATTCGATAGAATGGAAGGCATACTAGTGAAATAGCTAAGAGTTTGGCCAAAAATAAAACTCAAAGTGGGCAAAATCACCAATGCATAAATATCGCTGAGACTGCCAACTCTGGATGCATAACTACATTAGTTTTCCATCAAATTTCGTACTTTTGGGGTCATTATCTTCGGAAAAAGTCTGTCATTATAGCATCTGTGGAAAGAAAAAAGTTTATCTATTGAGGGTACCAGAGTATAGTGGTACCAAAACTTGTATGAGTGTGAGGTATAGGCAACAAGGAGGAAGCTGGAAGCAGTGGCATACTTGAGACCAATGTGTGGTGTGGATATTACATATGCATAGAATTTAGAGTGTAGAAATTAGAAGACTCAATTGAAGGATTAATTAAATCAAATAATTGCAGGTGCAGACATCAAGAATGTAACCAACCAGGCAGCATTGAGAGCAGCTGCTGATCAGGTGGATGCGGTTACCATGAAACATCTGGAGGCGGCGAGAGACAAAGTCCTCATGGGTGAGTCACTGGTATTTGAGGTTACTGTGAGTGGAAGTATTTGCTTTTTATGACTTAATGTGCTGTCGGAGTGTGAGCTAGGTAGCATGTATAAAAGTATTCGAGAAAACTGGTTTGCCAGATTTGAATCCTGGAGGTGGAAATTATAGTGCCTGTACTCTGAAGGAGTTATGGGGATATTGCAGTTTGGAGGGGCATCTGAGCCATAGTGTTGACACATCTCTGGCAAGACAGTGATAGTGAGTGATGGTGAAAGTGTTTCTTCTTTTATGGGTAATGCCTTCTGCAATGCTTCCAAACTCCTCCTCATTGTAGCATTTAAAGACTATTACTCACCCTTATAAATGTTTTGGTTCCACTATTCTTGTCCATTCTCCCTTTTGCTTTCATTGATAAACTTTTCTTTCCACAGATGCCTTAGTACTCCACCAACCATTTTTCCAATCATCTATTTTATGATTCAACTTATTTTTCATACATCCATCTGCTGATGACATCCATTTCCAAATACCTAAATACATTCACTTCCATACTACCTTTCCAATGTGATGTCCAATCTTTCATTACTTAATCGTTTTCTCATTCTCACTACCTTGCTGTTTTCTTTGTTCACTTTTAATTTCCTTCTTTTATATAGCAGAAACACATATAATTTTTTCAGGACCAGAAAGAAAGTCTCGCATCCCAGATGAAGAAGCAAACCTAGTAACAGCTTACCATGAAGGTGGGCACACACTTGTGGCATATTACACAAAGGACTCTCACCCACTACACAAAGTGACCATCATTCCTCGTGGACCATCTTTAGGACATGTAAGTGCCTCTTAAGAAGCTTCATAAAACCAACTCATTGTAATCTTTCAAAAAAATGGTAGTTCATTCACTGCACTGTCTTCACCTTTTAGCTTCTTTATTCAAATCATTTTTTTTCCATTTACCTTTTCTATGTTTGGAGTGGTATTCTTCAACCCTTCCACATATGTGTTTTATCCTTTCACATAAATTTTTGACCATTTGACCAATATGTTATCTAAGGAAATGTCTATAGAAGAGGCTGTGCTGTATGATCCCTATGGGTTTAGTGCTTCCTCATAAATATAATAATATAGAGAAGTCCACCCTTTCTAAACCGTGAAAGCTTCCATAATGTCATAGGCTGCTTGGTTTTCTTATGATCTAGAAACTCAGTGTTTTACCAGAGTGAAAGTTCAGACCCAGGCAGCTACAGAAATTGTTTTTGCTGCTCATCTGATATTTTGTTAATAAAATACTCAATGTGAATCTGTGGTCTGCTTTGTCTTTTCTGTTTGGATCTAAGAAGGGTCTTAAAGCTGCCCTGTATAAATTTTGTATACCTCTACACTATTTCATTCCATTTATGTCCCATTGAATTTTTTTTTCTTAAATTCTTCTACACTTTTCTTTCCAGGATGCTAGTTACTTTCCCATCATTGTGACCTTTTGCCTGTTTTCTTATGTTTTCTCCTATCTGCTTTTTGTTATATTTTCTCTGTTCATTTTTTCTAATACAAATGGTGTAATTTTATCTAACTAATTATTTGAGTTTACAGGAGTTAGATTGAACTCTTGGTCCCATGTCTAATATTCAAATTCATATTTTTATTTATTTTTATGTAGTACAGATATAATGTAGTTTACATGTAATAAAATAGTGTTAGGCACAAAAGATAGCCACTAGTATGCAGTGTATTTCAGGCAAGCTGATATTTATTTTATGCTCTTATTTTCCTTATACTCTTGTTCTCTTGTACTCCTTATACTCTTCTTCTCTTGTACTCCTTATACTCTTGTTCCCTTGTACTCCTTATACTCTTGTTCCCTTGTACTCCTTATACTCTTGTTCCCTTGTACTCCTTATACTCTTGTTCCCTTGTACTCCTTATACTCTTGTTCTCTTGTACTCCTTATACTCTTGTTCTCTTGTACTTGTACAGTGAAACCTCGGTTTTCATATGCTCCAGTTTTCATAGGATTAGGTTTTTGACGACTTTTTCTGTCAAAATTTTGTCCCAGTTTTCGTACATCACCTTGGTTTTCGTAGAGTTGAAAATGGTCCGTACCAAACGTGTCCACCTGCCCGCCTGCGTCACTTGGCCACTCAAGTGCCTACACAAAGCATCCCATGCATTTATGACTCAGTCTGCTTTTGTTTCTGGTTGGGTGAGTCCATGGGGTTGGATGTGAGTGGCCAGGATGTGGAAGAGTTTGTGGACGACCAGAGGGAAGAGCTAACCACTGAAGAGCTGCAAGAACTTCAACTGGAATAGCAACAGACTGCAGCTGAGGAAATTGCTTCAGAGGAGGAGGAAGAGAAAGGGGAGAATGTGCCTTCTTCAATGATTAAGGACATATGTGCAAAGTGGAGTGAGCTGCAAAGTTTTGTGGAGAAATATCACCTTAACAAAGCTGTTGCAAGCCGTGTCTGCAACATGTTTAATGATAATGCCTTGTCCCATTTTAGGCAAATCTTAAAGAAACACCAGAAACAGACCTCTCTGGACAGATTTTTTGTGCGACAGGGGTACAGTGACTCTCAAGCTGATCCTAGTGCCAATAAAAGACAAAGAAGGGAAGTGACCCCGGATAGGGCCTTGATACCTGAAGTCCTTATGGAAGGGGATTTCCCTTCCAAACAATAACCTCTCCTCCCTCTTCCCTCCTCTCCGTCTTCCATACGCCAACAAGAGTCTTCAATGAAGGTAAAAGTGATGTTAAATGTTCATTTATCCATTTCATTAGTCATTTATATTTAGTTCTCATTGTTTTCTGTATGTAAAACTAGTTATTCTCTATAAAATGTATTTTTTGTTAATATTTTTGGGTGTCTGGAACGGATTAATTGTATTTACATTATTTCTTGTGGGAAATAGTGCTTCAGTTTTCGTACGATTTGGTTTTCGTCAGACTTTTTAGAACGGATTAATCACGAAAACCGAGGTTCCACTGTAGTTTATTCTTGTACTTTTATTTACCTATACTTGCACTCTTATACTCATTCAGTAAGTTTTGACACACAGTTCATTAGTCATTTCATTCACTAAAACTTAGCTCTTCCTTAATCTGAAAAAATATTTAAGCATCTTATATTTTATTTTGTCTTGGTTTTCTAATTGTCTAATCGTAATTCATAATTGTTTAAATATTTTGACAGACTGCATACATCCCAGCTAAAGAACAGTATCACATGACTCGAAGCCAGATGTTGGCTACCATGGACTCTCTAATGGGTGGCAGAGCAGCAGAAGAATTAATTTTTGGCAATGATATGGTGACTTCTGGTTCATCTTCTGATCTCAAGGTAGTGTTAATTGTAACATTTTCATTCATTCAGACATTTCATCTTGTTAACTGAACATAAATTTATCCTTTGTTTTTCCTAGTTTAGAGGCCTTCATTCAAAATTTTTTCTTTCTGAAAGTTTAATGGATCTCAAACATTTCATAATCTCATACCACTAGTTTAGCTTTAATCCTGTCATAAAGTAATATTGAAGAAAAGCTCATTAATTTTGTTTTTATTATAGAAATGAAATTATGATAATTTTTTCTGCTGTATCAGCAAGCAACCAGCATTGCCACTCATATGGTAAAAGATCTGGGCATGAGTGAGCGGGTAGGACTCCGAACATTTGAAGATAACACTGGTCAGCTCATCAGCACAGGTGACTCACTCGGACAGTCAACCAAAGAGGCAATTGATTTAGAAATTAAGAGATTGTTGCAAGTAAGTATATTCTGAATTTTATTACTGTGTATAACTGGTATTGTTGAAAGATAATATAAAAAAAAAAACATTTAAATTGTGATTTATTAGTACCACTTTATTTTGTCTTAGCAGTGAGCAACAGTTTCCATATGATGCAAACTGTGTATTTTGATCATTGATACATATATGACACACATCACAGATATATTTAATCTGGTGCACAGTCCAGATGTTTTGAGCAGAGGCTTCTGGGAAAGCATGTAAAACATGTGACTGGTTATAGTTCATATTAATTAAATGGAGAAGAGAGAAGTGTAGAGGAGAGAGAGAGATTTTGGGAAATGTTGAGTGAGTGTGTGGGGAGTTTTGAACCAAGTGAGAGAGTAATTGTGGTTGGGGATCTTAATGCTAAAGTGGGTAAAAATGTTGTGGATGGAGTAGTAGGTAAATTTGGGGTGCCAGGGGTAAATGTAAATGGGGAGCCATTAATTGAGCTATGTGTAGAAAGAGGTTTGGTAATAAGTAATACATATTTTATGAAAAAAGAGGATAAATAAATATACAAGGTATGATATAGCACGTAAGGAAAGTAGTTTGTTGGATTATGTATTGGTGGATAAAAGGTTGATGAGTAGGCTTCAGGATGTACATGTTTATAGAGGGGCAATGGATATATCAGATCATTATTTGGTTGTAGCTACAGTTAGAGTAAAAGGTAGATGGGACAAAAAGAAAATGGCAACAGCAAGTAAGAGAGAGGTAAAAGTGTATAAACTAAGGGAGGAGGAAGTTAGGGTGAGATATAAGCAACTATTGGCAGAAAGGTGGGCTAGTGCAAGTAGGAGTAGGGGGTTGAAGAGAGTTGGGATAGTTTTAAAAATGCAGTATTAGAATGTGGGCAGAAGTTTGTGGTTATAGGAGGGTGGGTGCAGGAGGAAAGAGGAGTGAGTGGTGGAATGAAGAAGTAAAGGGTGTGATAAAAGAGAAAAGGTAGCTTATGAGAGGTTTTTACAAAACAGAAGTGTTAGTAGAAGAGCAGAGTATATGGAGAGTAAAAGAAAGGTGAAGAGAGTGGTGAGAGAGTGCAAAAGAAGAGCGGATGAAAGAACGGAGAGGCTCTGTCAAGAAATTTTGCTGAAAACAAGAAAAATTTTGGAGTGAGATAAACAAGGTAAGAAAGCCTAGGGAACGAATGGATTTGTCAGTTAAAAACAGAGTAGGGAGTTAGTAGATGGGGAGCTGGAGGTATTGGGTAGATGGCGGGAATATTTTGAGGAACTTTTAAATGTCGATGAAAAGAGGGAGGCGATAATTTCATGTACTGGCCAGGAGGTACAACATCGTTTAGGAGTGAAGAAGAGCAGGATGTGAGTGTGGGGAGGTGCGTGAGGCATTACGTAGAATGAAAGGGGTAAAGCAGCTGGAATTGACGGAATCATGACAGAAATGTTAAAAGCAGGGGGATATAGTGCTGGAGTGGTTGGTATTTTTGTTTAATAAATGTATGAAAGAGGGGAAGGTACCTAGGGATTGCAGCGAGCATGTATAGTTCCTTTATATAAAGGGAAGGGGATAAAGAGAGTGTAAAAATTATAGGGAATAAGTTTACTGAGTATACCAGGTAAAGTGTATGGCAGGGTTATTATTGAAAGAATTAGAGGTAAGACAGAGAGTAGGATTGCAGATGAGCAAGGAGGCTTTAGAGTGGGTAGGGGATGTGTAGATCAAGTGTTTACAGTGAAGCATATATGTGAACAGTATTTAGATAAAGGTAGAGAAGTTTTTATTGCATTTATGGATTTAGAAAAGGCATATGATAGAGTGGATAGGGAGCAATGTGGCAAATGTTGCAAGTGTATGGAATAGGTAGTAAGGTACTGAAGGCTGTAAAGAGTTTTTATGAGGATAGTGAGGCTCAGGTTAGGGTGTGTAGGAGAGAGGAGATTACTTCCCGGTAAAAGTAGGTCTTAGACAGGGTTGTGTAATGTCACCATTGTTGTTTAATATATTTATAGATGGGGTTGTAAAAGAAGTAAATGCTAGGGTGTTGGGGAGAGGGTGGGATTAAATTATGGAGAATTAAATGCAAAATGGGAGTTGACACAGTTACTTTTTGCTGATGATACTGTGCTTATGGGATATTCTAAAGAAAAGTTGCAAAGGTTAGTGGACGAGTTTGGGAGAGTGTGTAAAGGTAGAAAGTTAAAAGTGAACATAGATAAGAGTAAGGTGATGAGGGTATCAAACGATTTAAATAAAGAAAAATTGGATATCACATTGGAGAGAGGGATTATGGAAGAAGTAAATGTTTTCAGATATTTGGGAGTTGATGTGTCAGCGGATGGGTTTATGAAGGATGAGGTTAACCATAGAATTGATGAAGGAAAAAGGTGAGTGGTGCATTGAGGTATCTGTGGAGACAAAAACGTTATCCATGGAGGCAAAGAAGGGAATGTACGAAAGTATAGTGGTACCAACACTCTTATATGGGTGTGAAGCATGGGTTGCAAATGCTGCAGCGAGGAGGCGGCTGGAGGCAGTGGAGATGTCCTGTCTAAGGGCAATGTGTGGTGTAAATATTATGCAGAAAATTCGGAATGTGGAAATTAGGAGAAGGTGTGGAGTTACTAAAAGTATTTGTCAGAGGGCTGAAGAGGGGTTGTTGAGGTGGTTTGGTCATTTAGAGAGAATGGATCAAAGTAGAATGACTTGGAGAGCGTATAAATCTGTAGGGGAAGGAAGGCGGGTAGGGGTCGTCCTAGAAAAGGTTGGAGGGAAGGGGTAAAGGAGGTTTTGTGGGTGAGGGGCTTGGACTTCCAGAGGGCATGTGTGAGCGTGTTAGATAGGAGTGAATGGAGACGAATGGTTTTTGGGACATGACGATCTGTTGGAGTGTGAGCAGGGTAACATTGTGTGAAGGGATTCAGGAAACCAGTTAATTGATTTAGTTGGACTTGAGTCCTGGAAATGGGAAGTACAATGCCTGCACTTTAAAGGAGGGTCTGAGATAGTGACAGCTGGGAGGGACTTTTCTCAGCTGTCGTATCTGAGCTCCTCTGCAAAGACAGTGATTATGTATGAGTGTGGTGAAAGTGTTGAATGATGATGAAAGTATTTTCTTTTTGGGGATTTTCTTTCTTTTTGGGTCACCCTGCCTCGGTGGGAGACGGCCGACTTGTTGAAAAAAAAAAATGTTTAATATCAGAAAGTTGTTTCTTTTATCAGTTTCTGCACCTAATTACATATAACCATATACAGTGGACCCCCAGATTACGTACTGCTCCAAAGTCGAACAATTATGTAAGTGTATTTTTGAAAGTGCTTTTGTAAGTGTATTTTTGGGGGTCTAAAAGGACTAATCTAATTTACATTATTCCTTATGGGAACAAATTCGTTCGATAAAGGCACTTGAACAGCATTCTGGAACGAAATAATGACGTAATCCGGGGGTCCACTGTATAGTGTATCATATTAATGTTTCAATACCTTTAAGTAACAGGCTTGATCCTATAAACTAAGCATAAGTTGGTAACTGTTTTTATGAAAAGACATAAAGATAAGTTTTTATTGGAGATAATATTCCACTCAATATGAGCTTTATCAGGTCTGTTGAATGAGAACCAGAAATGGAAATACATTCACACTGGTACATTATTTGTTTTCAGTTCCAGGCTTTTTCAGCCTCGCATCTTTTCCTCCTTTACCCTGTATGTACCTAGCTTAAGTCCATTTCCATCTCAGAATGGAACATTAAAAGATATGCTCATAAATCACATTGCTGCAGGGAAGAGACATAAAGAGGAAGGGGTTCCAGTCTGGATGGTGAGAGTGAATGAAATAAGTGAAGAATTGTGCCTTGTTACATATAAAACAGAAGCATTTAACATTACTTCACTTCATGTGCAACTATTATTGGCTGGAACAAAACTCTTTAACATGTCACAACCAATCATGATACTTTCTTAACTTCCAATATTGTTTTTGATGTGTAGTACATATAGTGATAGCATTCAGGATTTTGGTTCCCACCTCTAGGACTCTTGAGTCCATGGAAAAATAAACACATAAGTAGTATAATGTGATCCTTTAATGACAACGTTTCACCCACACAGTGGGCTTTATCAAGTCACAAACAGATCTACCTGGGTGAAAGGTACGTGAGTATTTATAGGATGGAGTTAGGTGGAGAATGCTGGGTAGGTTGGAATCTGGCAAGGACCTGCACGGGACTGGCGGGTGCAAGTGTAGTTATGTGGGATAACGATGAAGTTTCTTGGTAAGGGGTTCAGCTATGTCATAGAAGCCGTTGTTTTGGTTGAAGTTGTTGGATATACAGATAAGTGATGATTTCAGGTTTCTGCAGTATTGAGTGTTTTCTTCTCTGGTGATAAGTCTTGCGTTTCTGTAGAGACTGCAGATGCCTGACATATAACATCTTTAACACACCCAGAGAAGACACTGCCAAGAGGAGATACATAGTCCTCCCCACCAACTCCATTGCCAAACATGTTTCCAACATCTTTTCCAATATACCTCATTCCGAGTATGTATCTTCACATCCACCACCATCAAGGACATTACCAGTAATAGACAGGACAAGCTTCAATCCTCTGCAGGGGTGTACATAATCCCTTGTAATGACTGCAGCAAATTATACGTGGGCGAAACATCCAGAGTCCTCCAAACACGTACAGTGGTCCCTCGGTTTTCGTGTTTAATCCGTTCCAGAGGGATGCACTAAAACTGAAACACACGAAAACTGAAGCCATTTTCCCCATAAGAAATAATGGAAATTCAATTAATCCGTTTCAGACACCCAGGAGTATTAACAAAAAATATTTTTTTAGAGATTAAATATAGATTTACATACAGAAAAGAATAACAAATAAATATAAAGCACTAATAACATGTATAAATGAACATTTAACATCACACTTACTTTTATTGGCGACTCTTGTTGGTGTATGGAAGATGGAGAGGAGAGAGGGAGGCGAGTTTATTGTTGGGAGGCAGGACAAAATGCTTCAATTTGACACTAATATCAGCTCTACGGCTTATTTATCTATCACAATTCATCTAATATGACATAATAAACAATATAAATAACATAAAAACGTGATATACACTCTAGAATGAATAAAATATGTGTCTCATTACGAATGTGGTGGCGGGCATACTCGGTCCAGCTATGAAAACATCTTCCTATTCTTTCCTCCTTCAGACGCATTAGTATAAGAGAAAATGGAGTTTGTAATGCTAACTGCATTAGATCACTTATTTCCAGTTGCTTCAAGGTGTGAACAGAAATCATTCCTGTCCAGGCTGGCTGGTAACAACAACAACAGCAGCAGCAACAACAACAACAACTGGTTTGTTGACAAAACTACCGAAACTTCTACACTCTCATTCTCTCTCGTTTATTCATTTAATCTTGTTTACTCACCTCTCACTCTACATTAAGACTGCCTCTTACCACCACTGCCTTTCATCACCACTGCCTCTAACACTGCCTCAACCAACAAACAAGCACCACTGCCTCTCATCACCACTGCCTCTCACCACCATTGCCTCTCATCACCACTGCCTCTCACCACCATTGCCTCTCACCACTGCTTCTCATCACCACTGCCTCTCTTCACCACTGCCTCCCATCACCACTGCCTCTCTTCACCACTGCCTCCCATCACCACTGCCTCTCACCACCACTGCCTCATCACCACTGCCTCTCATCACCACTGCCTCTCATCAACACTGCCTCTCACCACCACTGCCTCTCACCACCACTGCCTCTCACCACCACTGCCTCTCACCACCATTGCCTCTCACCACCACTGCCTCTCATCACCGCCTCTACCACCACTTTTTTCCAGTCGCTTCAAGGTGTGAACAGGAATCATTCCTGTCCAGGCTGGCTGGTAACAAGCAGCAGCAGCAACAACAACAACAACTGGTTTGTTGACAAAACTACCGAAACTTCTACACTCTCATTCTCTCTCGTTTATTCATTTAATCTTGTTTACTCACCTCTCACTCTACATTAAGACTGCCTCTTACCACCACTGCCTTTCATCACCACTGCCTCTAACACTGCCTCAACCAACAAACAAGCACCACTGCCTCTCATCACCACTGCCTCTCATCAACACTGCCTCTCACCACCACTGCCTCTCACCACCACTGCCTCTCACCACCACTGCCTCTCACCACCATTGCCTCTCACCACCACTGCCTCTCATCACCGCCTCTACCACCACTTTTTTCCAGTCGCTTCAAGGTGTGAACAGGAATCATTCCTGTCCAGGCTGGCTGGTAACAACAGCAGCAGCAGCAACAACAACAACAACTGGTTTGTTGACAAAACTACCGAAACTTCTACACTCTCATTCTCTCTCGTTTATTCATTTAATCTTGTTTACTCACCTCTCACTCTACATTAAGACTGCCTCTTACCACCACTGCCTTTCATCACCACTGCCTCTAACACTGCCTCAACCAACAAACAAGCACCACTGCCTCTCATCACCACTGCCTCTCACCACCATTGCCTCTCACCACCATTGCCTCTCATCACCACTGCCTCTCACCACCATTGCCTCTCATCACCACTGCCTCTCACCACTGCTTCTCACCACCACTGCCTCTCACCACCACTGCCTCCCATCACCACTGCCTCTCACCACCACTGCCTCCCATCACCACTGCCTCATCACCACTGCCTCTCACCACCACTGCCTCTCACCACCACTGCCTCTCATCACCACTGCCTCTCACCACTTTGCTACGATTTCTTTCTTTAATTCTATGGTGTTCCTCACTTTCTTTACCAAAGGACTGACACTAGGAGCTATCTTTGGGCCCGTGGTGGCTTATTTAGCAGTCACACACAATAATCAAGGGCCAAAAACAATGGATTGTTAAGAAATGTTTTGTATGAACTCGCAGGATAATGTTCACTCAACCAGAAACAATGCTACACTGCCTGAGAATGTGCGTGGGAGGCGGGCTTGCGGGCTTTGTATGTGCGCTGGGCACTGGACAGGGTTCTGGACCGAGCACGAAAACAGAGGGAACACACGAAAACAGAGGGCAATTTTCCACGAAAAAACTACACGAAAACTGAAATACACGAAAACAGAGATACACGAAAACCGAGGGACCACTGTACAGTGGACCCCCAAGTAATGTAAGTATGTAAGTATAATATTGTAAGTGCTTTTGTAAGTGTATTTTTAGGGGTCTGAAATAGACTAACCTACTTGACATTATTTCTTAAGGGAGTAAATTCGTTCGGTAATGGCACTTGAGCAGGCTTCTGGAATGAATTTTGTTCGTTACTCAGGGGTCCACTGTACCTTGAAACTCAGCGCAAAGTAGCAAAAATGTTCGATTTTTGACGATGTTCAAGAGTAAAGAAATCACGCCATGCGTCCAATACACATCAGCTGGTGTGTCTAATATTCTTGCACAAGTGCACTGATATTATTTATACCGTTTTTACAATGATGCAGTTGTATACATAACAGTAAATCTTCTATTTTTTTGTGAGAATAAAAATTCAAAATGGAAAGCAAAAGTAATGTAAGAGTGGCCTCGAGATGTGACTAATGCACAGATAAAATGTTATTTGAGTGCCAGGAATGTCTGTCTCATTTATTCTGGACCTTATTTTGAAATTGGGATTTTCTGAAATTTGTGTGAAATTGGCCAAATTGCCAATTTCTGACCACCTTATTGGGTAGTTGAAATTGGTAAATTGGTGGTTTCTTATACTCCATTGATAGAACAAATAGAATTCTAGCAAAATAGCTATAATTTTAGTAGATTGAAACATTGGAATTTGCCGAAAATAAGGCTCAAAGTGGGCGAAATCACCGATGCGTAAGTATTGTTGATACAGCTAACTTCGCAAGAGCATAATTCTGTTAGTTTTCCATCAAATTTCATAATTTTGGTGTCATTATGATCGGAAAAAGAGTCTCTATCATTTCATAAGAAAAAATATTTTTTTTTTTTTTGAAAAATTTTCGACCCTGAGAACTAGATTGGGAGAGGGCCTCTCAACCCTCAAAGGGTTAAGGGCCACTGACCATAAGACGTACATATACTGCTGGTGGTGGTCGGCGGCAGCAGCAGGCCGCCACCACCTCTATTCACACAATGTACATACAGTGGTACCTCGGTTAGCGATGGCGTCGGATACCAATAAAATCGGTTAGCGATACATTTTTATGTCAAAATATTGCTCCGTTTTACGATGATTAGGTCGGTTTACAATATTCGTCATGAACGCGTCCACGTGGCCCAGCTTTGCGGGCCCTCCAGGGGGTGTCAGTCTGCTATTGTTTACAAGCGAGAGCGATCACCACCTACTCCACCCACACATTCATACCAGTATATACAGTGGACCCCCGGCTAAAGAAAAAAATTCATTCCAGAAGCCTGCTCAAGTGCCATTACCGAACAAATTTACTTCCTTAAGAAATAATGTCACGTAGGTTAGTCTATTTCAGACCCCCAAAAATACACTTCCACAAGCACTTACAATATTATACTTACATAAACGTACGATTTCCAGGGTGTTCATT
>WNWK01006954.1:0-35428 GCA_009830355.1 Cherax destructor | reverse complement strand
AGGTGGAGAATGCTGGGTAGGTTGGATCTGGCAAGGACCTGCACGGACTGGCGGGTGCAAGTGTAGTTATGTGGGATAACGATGAAGTTTCTTGGTAAGGGGTTCAGCTATGTCATAGAAGCCGTTGTTTTGGTTGAAGTTGTTGGATATACAGATAAGTGATGATTTCAGGTTTCTGCAGTATTGAGTGTTTTCTTCTCTGGTGATAAGTCTTGCGTTTCTGTAGAGACTGCAGATGCCTGACATATAACATCTTTAACACACCCAGAGAAGACACTGCCAAGAGGAGATACATAGTCCTCCCCACCAACTCCATTGCCAAACATGTTTCCAACATCTTTTCCAATATACCTCATTCCGAGTATGTATCTTCACATCCACCACCATCAAGGACATTACCAGTAATAGACAGGACAAGCTTCAATCCTCTGCAGGTATACATAATCCCTTGTAATGACTGCAGCAAATTATACGTGGCGAAACATCCAGAGTCCCAAACACGTACAGTGGTCCCTCGGTTTCGTGTTTAATCCGTTCCAGAGGGATGCACTAAAACTGAAACACACGAAAACTGAAGCCATTTTCCCCATAAGAAATAATGGAAATTCAATTAATCCGTTTCAGACACCCAGGAGTATTAACAAAAAATATTTTTTTAGAGATTAAATATAGATTTACATACAGAAAAGAATAACAAATAAATATAAAGCACTAATAACATGTATAAATGAACATTTAACATCACACTTACTTTTATTGGCGACTCTTGTTGGTGTATGGAAGATGGAGAGGAGATAGGGAGGCGAGTTTATTGTTGGGAGGCAGGACAAAATGCTTCACTGTGACACTAATATCAGCTCTACGGCTTATTTATCTATCACAATTCATCTAATATGACATAATAAACAATATAAATAACATAAAAACGTGATATACACTCTAGAATGAATAAAATATGTGTCTCATTACGAATGTGGTGGCGGGCATACTCGGTCCAGCTATGAAAACATCTTCCTATTCTTTCCTCCTTCAGACGCATTAGTATAAGAGAAAACGGAGTTTGTAATGCTAACTGCATTAGATCACTTATTTCCAGTCGCTTCAAGGCGTGAACAGAAATCATTCCTGTCCAGGCTGGCTGGTAACAACAACAGCAGCAGCAGCAACAACAACAACAACAACTGGTTTGTTGACAAAACTACCGAAACTTCTACACTCTCATTCTCTCTCGTTTATTCATTTAATCTTGTTTACTCACCTCTCACTCTACATTAAGACTGCCTCTTACCACCACTGCCTCTCATCACCACTGTCTCACCACCACTGTCTCTCACCACCACTGTCTCTCACCACCACTGTCTCTCACCACCACTGTCTCTCACCACCACTGTCTCTCACCACCACTGCCTCTCACCACCACTGCCTCTCACCACCACTGCCTCTCACCACCACTGCCTCTCACCACCACTGCCTCTCACCACCACTGCCTCTCACCACCACTGCCTCTCACCACCACTGCCTCTCACCACCACTGCCTCTCACCACCACTGCCTCTCACCACCCTGCCCTCACCCCCTGCCTCTCACCACCACTGCCTCTCACCACCACTGCCTCTCACCACCACTGCCTCTCACCACCACTGCCTCTCACCACCACTGCCTCTCATCACCGCCTCTACCACCGCTTCTTTCCAGTCGCTTCAAGGTGTGAACAGAAATCATTCCTGTCCAGGCTGGCTGGTAACAACAGCAGCAGCAACAACAACAACAACTGGTTTGTTGACAAAACTACCGAAACTTCTACACTCTCATTCTCTCTCGTTTATTCATTTAATCTTGTTTACACACCTCTCACTCTACATTAAGACTGCCTCTTACCACCACTGCCTTTCATCACCACTGCCTCAACCAACAAACAAGCACCACTGCTTCTCATCACCACTGCCTCTCACCACCACTGCCTCTCACCACCACTGCCTCCCATCACCACTGCCTCATCACCACTGCCTCTCACCACCACTGCCTCTCACCACCACTGCCTCTCATCACCATTGCCTCTCACCACTTTGCTACGATTTCTTTCTTTAATTCTATGGTGTTCCTCACTTTCTTTACCAAAGGACTGACACTAGGAGCTATCTTTGGGCCTGTGGTGGCTTATTTAACAGTCACACACAATAATCAAGGGCCAAAAACAATGGATTGTTAAGAAATGTTTTGTATGAACTCGCAGGATAATGTTCACTCAACCAGAAACAATGCTACACTGCCTGAGAATGTGCGTGGGAGGCGGGCTTGCGGGCTTTGTATGTGCGCTGGGCACTGGACAGGGTTCCGGACCGAGCACGAAAATGGAGGGAACACACGAAAACAGAGGGCAATTTTCCACGAAAAAACTACACGAAAACTGAAATACACAAAAACAGAGATACAGTGGACCCTCGCCATTCGAATTTAATCCGTTCCAGGAGCTTGTTCTTAACGTGAAATGTTCGAAAGGCGATTTAATTTTTCCCATAAGAAATAATGGAAATACAATTAATCCGTTCCAGAAATCCAAAATATATAAAAAATATTATATTTTAATAAAATTAAGCTTCTACATAGACAAAAACATTAAATACTACAGTGCTGCACTACTAAAAGTATTAGTAAATAAATGCAAGTCTTTTTACTTACCATTATTGAAGATTGTTGATGGCATATGGAAGAGAGGGAGTAGGAGGGAGGGAGGGAGGGGTTAGTGTTTGGAAGGGAACTCCCTTCCAGAAGGACTTCAGGTACCAAAGCCCTATCTGGGGTTACTTTTTTCTTTGTCTTTTAATCCCACTAGGACCAGCTTGGGAGTTACTGGACACTTTAACAAAATAACTGTCCACAGTCCTCTGTTTCTGGCGCCTTTTCAACATGTTCCTGAAGAAGGACATTGTTTGGTCACTGAACATGCTGCTGTTATGGCTTGTTTGAGCTTGTTCAGGGTGGTATTTTTCAACAAAACTTTGCAATCTATTCCACATTGTACACATCTCTTAATCTCTGAAGAAGGCACCTTCTTCAGCCCCTCTTCCTCCTCCTTCTCCCGTGAATCAATAGCCTCAAATCTGGTCTGATGCTCTTCCATTTCCAGCTCTTGCAGCTCTTGAGTTGTTAGCTCTACCCTGTGTCCCTGCACTAGCTCTTCCACATCATCGCCACTCACCTCCAACCCCATGGACTTGCCCAATTCCACAATACAGTCCACAACAGGCAAAGGGTCGGCAGGGTCAGGGTCAGCCTCAAACCCTTCAAAATCCCTCTGTTGGACACAACCTGGCCACAATGGTCTCCAAGCAGAGTTCAAAGTCCTTGAAGTCACTCCCTCCCAAGCCTTGCCTATAAGGCCCATGCAGCTGTAGATATTGAAATGATTCTTCCAGAACTCTCTAAGGGTCAATTCACTGTCCGAGGTCATTTCAAAGCACTTTTCAAACACTGCTTTTGTGTAGAGTTTTTGAAGTTACAGATGACCTGCTGGTCCATGGGCTTGAGGAGAGGAGTGGTGTTAGGAGGCAAGAACTTCAGTTTTATAAATTTGAAGTCTTCACACAGTAGGTCTTCCATGTTTTGAGGATGTGAAGGAGCATTGTCCAGCAACAGGAGGCACTTTTTGTCCAAACCCTTTTCCTGTAGGTATTTTCTCACACTGGGGCCAAACACTTCATGGATCCAGTCACTGAAAAGGTGCTTTGTGACCCATGCATTCTGACTACATTTTGACGACATTGTGTCTCTTGAACACTCTGGGATTTTCTGAGTGATACACTAGTAAAGGCTTTAATTTAAAATCCCCACTAGCATTACTACACATCATGAGAGTTAGCCTGTCTTTCATAGGCTTGTGTCCTGGCAGTGCCTTTTCCTCCTAAGTAATGTAGGTCCTGTTGGGCATTTTCTTCCAAAACAGGCCTGTTTGTCACAATTGAACACTTGTTCAGGTTTCATTTTCAGTCTTTATGTAGTCCTGAAACTCCTTTATGAATTTTTCAGCTGCATGTTTGTCTGAACTGGCAGCCTCACCATGCCTTACCACATTATGTATGCCACTACGATGTTTAAATCTCTCAAACCAGCCTTTGCTGGCTTTAAATTCACTACCATTACAATCAGCACTGGTTGCAGGCATTTTCTTTAAAGATCGGCATGCAAGTTCCTTGCCTTTTCACAAATAATTGACTCAGACACACTATCACCCGCTAACTCTTTATCCTTGATCCACACCAGCAACAACTTTTCAATCTCTTCGATTATTTGTGGTCTGTTTTTGGCTCGCACAGTAACACCTTTTGCAACATCAGCTTGCTTAATTTCTTCCTTCTTAAGCAGGATAGAAGCGATAGTTGACCTGTTTTTGCCATATATCCTGGCAAGATCACACAATCGCACACCACTCGTATTTTTGTATTATTTCCTTCTTCATTTCTACGGTGTTTCTCACTTTTATCAGCCCAGGGGTACCACTAGGAACTTTCTTGGGACCCATGGTAGCTTATTTCACAGTCGCACTTAATGAACAAACTCCAAAAAATTATAATTAAGTGTGAAATGTCTGGGGAAGCGTGCAGGGTATTGTTCTCTCGAGTGTAAACAACGCGGGACTGGCTCTCCACGCCTGCGCTGTGAGGCACCCAAGCGCCTGGGCCGACAGGTCACGAACGTATTCGTTCGACTCGCGATAATTTGTTCGCATGACGATTTCGAATTTTTTGTACTAATGACGATTTGTTCGACTGCCGAGCCGTTCGAATAGCGGGGGTCCACTGTACACGAAAACCGAGGGACCACTGTATTTCAGAACACCAGTACGCAGGCAGATCGGACGATTTAGTTAATGCCTGTGTTCAACACCGAAGTTCACACAACCATTTAATCAACTGCAAAAACACAAGACTTATTACCAGAGAAGAAAACACTCAATCCCTCAGAATCCTGGAATCATCACTTATCTGTATATCCAACAACTTCAACCAAAACAACGGCTTTCATAACATAGCTGAACCCCTTGCCAAGAAACTTCTTCATCGTTATCCCACATTATTACATTCGCACCCGCCAGTCCCATGCAGGTCCTTATCATATCCTACCTACCCAGCATTCTCCATCTGCCTCCATCCTTGGGTAGCCTTAAAAAGAGATTGGACAGATGTGAGTGGAAGGTGCTGGGCTTGATTGGTGTCTGAGGTGTGGGAGCAAATTCTTGGGTAGCCTTGGGAAAAAGTTGGACAAATACATGATAAGGACCTGCCTTGTATGGGCCAGTAGGCCTGCTGCAGTATTCCTCCATTCTTATGTTCTTATGTTTAACCCCACATAATATTCATGCCCCCAGACAACACATCTTTTGCCTCCAACCACCTCTTAGAATTCATCTTTTACACCCATATAATAGTGTTAGTACCACTATGCTCTTGTACATTCCCCTTTTTGCCTCTCTGGATAAGATTCTGTCACCACAACTGCCTTATTGCATCACCCACCCTTTTTTCCTTGTCAGTTCTATGGTTAACCTGGTCTTTCATGGACCCATCTGCCGACAAGTTCATACCTAAGTAATATCTAAACACATTCACTTCTTCCATACTCCTTCCTTCCAGTCTGATATCCATTTTCTCCTTGCCTAGATCTTTTGTTACTCATTACTTGGTTGTTTCCCATGTTAACTTTTAATTTCCTTCTTTTATATACGTACCTTCCAAAATTTGTCTACCAACCTTTGCAACTTCTCTTAGAACCTCCCACAAGAACTGTGTCATCACCAAAACCCATTTGTGACAACTCCCACTTTATATCAGATTTGATATTTTTTAATCTCACACTTCACACCAATGTTCACTTCTTTTACTTCCCCATCTGTACGTATGTTACACAAGCATGGTGATATCACGTATTCTTATCTAAGGCCAATTTTTATTTGAAAATAATCCCCTTCTCTCCTACATACCCTAACCTGAGCTTCATTATATACAGTGGTCCCCCGCCTAACGAGCAAAATTTATTCCAGAAGCCTGCTCAAGTGCCATTACTGAACGAATTTACTTCCTTAAGAAATAATGTCACGTAGATTAGTCTATTTCAGACCCCCAAAAATACACTTCCACAAGCACTTACAATATTATACTTACATAATTGTACGATTTCCGGGGTGCTCGTTAGGCGGGGGACCACTGTACATAGTATCATTTTTCTCGTCATGTTCATTTGCTAGTGCCGCCATTAATAATGATACTTTGTTTAATATTTTTTAAACTTAAGATGTATGAGACTGATTTTTATACATACCTGTGCGTTATTATTCAACTTGTACTATTTTAAATTAGCAATATAAATATAATGAACGTGACTAATAATTTGTACAAGTATAGTGGTTTTTATGATTTGATGTGCTGTTGGAGTGTGAACAAGGTAAAATTTATATAGGGATTCAGGGAAACTGGTTATCCAGACTTGAGTCCTGTCAGAAGCATGTTGACATCTGAACTGTGATGTCAGCATGCTTCTGACAAGAAAATTATTGATGTTTCCTCTTGTTTGAGTTGCCTTTACTTGGTGGGAGATGACCAGTGTGTTAACAAAAAAAGAAGTTGTATTCAATCATCATTCACTATTAGCCTGTTGGCTATGTTCAGTATTTTTATGGCAATGTAACCATCAAAATTATACATCTACTCCAAGAAGCTCCTCACTTATCTACATTTTTTCCAGTGCTAAATAACACACAACATGGTGTAACCATGGTCTAACATCTGGGTAAGCATGAAATGTGGATGCCATACATGTCTTTAAAAAGTAAAAAAAAAAATCCTATAATCAATGATCCATGATTAAAACATACTCTTTTGGCCAAAAAATATAACTTCCATTTCCAGGCCTACTACTCAAGCTCCCAAAAACATTAACTCAGACACACCATGAAATAAAACAAAGCAATATCCACACTTATAAACAACAGCAACATTCCAGTTCTTTACCTTACAAAATGCATTCAGTAAATTACATTCTGTTCATCAGCATAATATCAGACCTACTTTCATAAGTGCAGTTTTGCCTTTTCCACACTAAAATTATAACCTCATGTTCTAGTATAAGAAGTAGAAATCTGTCAGCAAATTTATTAATTGATATGATCTGTTACAGGAATCTTATGAACGAGCAAAAGCTATCTTGAAATCTCATGCCAGGGAACACAAAGCTCTAGCTGATGCTCTTATGAAGTATGAAACTTTAGATGCAGACGACATCAATGCCATACTGGATGGAAGAACAGTGGCCAAGGATTTGTAGTGAGAAGATATACCTTGCATCTCAAATTTCATATTGTAAATTTAATTCATTATACTCCATGCAAATTTATCAGTAGCGCTGTTTGTACAGTGTTTGCTTTCGTCCTATGATTCTCTGGGTAATATGTAAATTATTTAGTATGGTACTGATATTTGCAGTTTGGAGGGGCATCTGAACTGTAGTATTATTGCAGTATCTGGCAAGACAGTGATAGAGTGAATGATGGTGAAAGTGTTTTTTCTTTTTTTCGGGTCACCTTAAAATGGTGGGAGACGGCTGGTGTGTAAAAAAAAAAAGTACTGTATAAAACTAACAGGTGTAGGAAAAGTCGGTCACTTCACTATTCATTGATGATCAATATTTGAAAATATTATTTACCATAGATTTCTTTTCTTAATCATGTTTCCTCCTCTCGCTTTTTGTCTATTATCATGTTCCTGTTTAATTAATTTTTCATTATTAATATTTAAATATTCTTAAATATGCTATTTTATGTTACTGGGAACTTATATGTTTGATGGTCATGTAAATTAGTCTTACTTGATAATCTAAGACATGTAATCTGGGAAGATTGTTTCACCTTTTCTGAGAGAAATGGCCAATTTTGAGCAGACACTGATGGACAGAAAATTATTAGGCCTTTTGCATTCCTTCATTCTAATATAAAAATTTAAAGATGTCTTTATGTTTTAAAGACTAATTGTTGTGATTTTTATGTAAATTAGTGAGTACTGTATTTGCCCAAGTATTTTTCATATCTGTGTGCTTCATCAGTATAATAAAAGCAAGTTCCGTCAGTATTTACTTAGGGACACAGGATTTCACACACTAATGATATGTTTGCCTCAGAGTGCAGTGGCTCTTCTACTTGCACAGGGTCAATAATATTTAGCCAATCTGCAGCATTTTTGATGAACAAAGATCCAGTTAGAGCTCTTGAAAGTTAAACTGTGTCCTGACATTTTGGATCAATTCAAGAACTCAAGGATACACTTTTAAATAATCCTTCGTTAGGAAAGAATCAAAGTTTTTTACATTCTATAAAAATGGTAACTGAATGAGTTTCCCTTCATTGATTTTTATAGATTTGGTAACATTCTTGTGTGTTCACATATACTTACTGTGTATTTTACTTGTCTATACAATACAATAAAAAAACTGTCATTCATAAATGCAAATAGAAATATTACCCTGTTTGGAAAAATGGATGCTAATATTCATGTATCCCACTCAAGTGAATGTCATTTGTATTATAATCTACACTACATATTTTATTTTTTTTAATGCATTAAAAGTGCATATCAAATTAGTATTTTTATCAGTTTCAGCAGTTAGGTATCCCCCTCTAAATATAATATACCCTGCTTTGTTCCTCTTATGTCGTCATGAGACATCCTCTGTGTAATCCTTCATTATTATTTGCCCATTCTTTACTAACCACTTGTACTTCGCTCTTGTATATATTTTCAAGTTTCTATCTGCACTTGTCCAAGACATCAACATGTTTTTATTGACCCTTATTTATTGTCCCACTCTTTATCTCTTGATATACACCTCAGCCTCACATCTCTAGATACATCTTACTGCCTCACATCTCTGGATACACTTTACTTCCTTACATCTCTGGATACACCTTACTGCCTCGCATCTCTGGATACACCTTACTGCCTCGCACATCTGGATATACCTTACTGCCTCACCACTCTGAAGAAATACTGACAACCCTGTGGCTCATCTGTGTCCAGCTGTGCCCACAAGTACCTGTTTCTTGGCTCTCAAACTACGTATCTCTGTCTAGCTTATCAGTTCTTTAGTGTTTTGCATATTATAATGTCTTGTTTCTTCAGTCTTCCAATGTCATTAGATTCAATTCCAGTACTCTTTTCTCATAGCTCATACACCTTAGCTCGGGAACTAGGCTCATTGCATACCTCTGCATTTTATCCAGTTTCTTAACATGCTTTTTCAGGTGTGGGTTCCATACCTGTGCTGCATATTCCAAAAGGAGCCTGACATATGTTGTATAAAGGGCCCTGAATGACACTCTTGAGATTCCTGAAAACTACTCTTTGATTTGCCAGACAAGCATTGGCTTCAGAGGTTATTTGGTTGAAGGAACCTCTGGCAATATGCTAGGCACTATGCTCGCCCCAAAATTTTTAAGTGATATCAGATGCCTCTGTTCCCCAAGTCTATACTCTATGTGCAATCTTCGGGCTTGTCAGAAGTGTGCTGACATCACAGTTCAGATGACTCTGAAATGAAACATCTTCACCCGTTTTTAGAGTGCACACTATTCTTTGCAGGTTCCAGGACTCAACTCCAGCTAATACTATACAGTAGGGCCCCACTTATATGGTAGGTTAGGTTCCAGGCTACCGCCAGAAAGTGGACGTCAGCATAAAGCAGAACACCCTTTTTTCCACTTATAAATGCATATAAATACCAGTTAATGAGTTTACACTAACATATATTAAGTTAGCAATAGAACTAGGCATCAGAAAACAATAAAAAGTAAAATATACACACAGTACACTCATTACTTACCTTAACCCTTTCAGGGTCCGTGCCGTAGTTCTACGTCATGAGCTCAGCTCACTCAGATAAGCTTTCAGCAGCAAATTTGGGCCTAGATATGAGAGAATACATCTATGTGGTAAGTGTGCACCACATAAAACAAATCCTGCAGCACAGTGCATAATGAGAGAAAAAAAATGAAACCGTAATTTTCTGTTAAAACAGCGACTTTGCATTTTTTTTTGCATACTATTTATAGTTGTATTTGCGATTTCTTGGTCTCATTTGATAGAATGGAAGATATATTACAGATATAGAGATGATTTTGATTGGTTTTAGTACTGGAAATGGCTTGAAACTGAGCTCAAAGTAGCAGAAATGTTAAATTTTTGAACATGTTCAAAAGTAAACAAATGACCTCACACGTCTAATACGCACCAGCTGGTGGGTCTAATATACGTTCACAAATGTGGTGATATTATTTGTACAATTATTACAGTATTGCTTAACAGTAAATCTTCCATTTTTTGGTTTGAATAAAAATTCATTATGTGAATAAAAAATAAAAATGGAATTCATTTGTAAAGACTGAAAACGTAACTAATGAACAGAGGAAATGTTAGTTTAGTGCCAGGAATGCCTGCATTGTTTATTCTGCACCCTATTTTGAATTTGGAATATTTTGAACTTTGAGTTAAATTGGCTAAATTACCATTTTTCAATCACTTTACAGTGGACCCTCGGTTAACGAATACCCCGGAAATCGTACAGTTATGTAAGTATAATATTTTAAGTGCATGTGGAAGTATATTTTTGGGGGTCTGAAATAGACTAACCTACGTGATATTTTTTCTTAAGGGAGTAAATTCGTTCGGTAATAGTGCTTGAGCAGACTTCGGAGTAAAGTTTTTACGAAACTCGGGGGTCCACTGTATTTTGTAGTTGAAAAAGTTGACTGTGCGATTTCTTGTGCTCAATCGATAGAAGAGAAGTAATACTAGTGAAATAGCAGAATTTGGTCGACTGGAATAATGTAATTGGCCTAAAATGGAAGTCAAAATCGGCAAAATCGCCGATGCGTAAATATCGCTGACACATCAAAATTCGCAAGAGCATAATTTAGTCAATTTTCAATAAAATTTCGTACTTTTTGTTTTATTACCTTCAGAAAAAAGATTCTCTACCATTTCATAAGAAAAAAGAATTTTTTTTATTTTAAATTCTTGGACACTGGTGCACCCCTTCCAAAAATGGCCTTGGACCCTGAAAGGGTTAAAATATTTGTATACTTAACCCTTTGGGGGTCGACAGGCCTTCTCAGGAAAGTGTTCCTGGGGTCGAAAATTTTTTGGAAAAAAAAAATTAATTTTTTCTTATGAAATGATAGAGAATCTTTTTCCGATCATATGCGCTATCACAATTATGAAATTTGATCGAAAACTAACGGAATTATGCTTTCGCGAAGTTAGCGGTAGCCATGACACTTACGCATCGGCGATTTTGCCCACTTTGAGCCCTATTTTCGACAAATTCCAATGTTTCAGTCTCCTAAAATTATAGCTATTTCGCTAGAACTCCATTTCTTCTATCGATTGAGTACAAGAAACCGCCTATTTACCAATTTCATCTACCCAAAATAGTGGTCAGAAAATGGCAATTTTCCAATTTCACACAAATTTCAAACGATGCCAATTTCAAAATAGGGTCCAGAGTAAACAAGGCAGACATTCCTGGCACTAAAATAACATGTTCTCTGTTCATTAGTCACGTCTCCAGGCCCCTGTTCCATTACTTTTGCTTTTCATTTTGAATTTTTATTCTCACAAAAAATAGAAGATTTACTGTTATGTATACAACTGCATCATTGTAAAAATGGTATAAATAATATCAGAGCACTTGTGCATGAATATAAGACTCGCCAGTTGATGTGTATTGGAGGCATGGTGTGATTTGTTTACTTGAACATCGTCAAAATCGAACATTTTTGCTAATTTGAGCTCAATTTCAAGGTACTTGTCATTGTCATACCAATCAAAATCATCTCTATTTCTGTAATGTATCTTCCATTCTATCAAATGATACCAAGAAAACAAGAATACATCAATAAATACCATACGAAATCGACTGCAAAGTCGCTGTTTTAATCGAAAAAAACTGTCAGAGTTTTTTTTCTCTCATTATGCAGTGTGTACTGCAGGATTTTTTTTATACTGCGCACACTGACCACACAGACCCATTCTTTCATATGTATGCCTACCAGACGTTTTCTGCTTAAATTGAGGCCGCTAGAATTTGGGCGTACTAGTACGGCACCAACCCCTGCTCGTAAAACGTACTAGTACGGCACTGACCCCGAAAGGGTTAATGTAAGGTGAGAGGTGAGTAAACGAAATAAATGAATAAGTGCGAGAGAGAATGTGTAAATGAGAGAGGACACAGGCGTGGAGTCTGTAAGCAAGCAGACGCATTAGTCTGCTTGTTTATGGTTGATACACGTTCATTTCCATGTTTGTTTAGCTTATACCATAATACAAGCACCTTACATTGTGTGCAAGTTGTCTCCACGTTGGTACAATAGAATAAATAAAGAGCAACACTCCCATTCTCATGTAACACTATTTTTAGAAGGAATGATGCTCTGAGTGAAGGTATATGAAAGGAATAATTTTCTACAGTTACCCCCAATAATATTACTGTGTACAAATTTTCTTTGGTGTTGAACTAGAGAAAACGTTATTCTTTCCGACACTCCGGCAAGCTGACTGGAAAAACATCCTGTATTTTTTTTTTTTTTTCCCAACAAGTCGGCCGTCTCCCACCGAGGCAGGGTGACTCAAAAAGAAAGAAAATCCCCAAAAAGAAAATACTTTCATCATCATTCAACACTTTCACCACTCATACATAATCACTGTCTTTGCAGAGGCGCTCAGATACGACAGCTGAGAATAGTCCCTCCCAGCTTTCACTATCCCAGACCAGTCCTTTAAAGTGCAGGCATTGTACTTCCCATTTCCAGGACTCAAGTCCAACTAAATCAATTAACTGGTTTTCCTGAATCCCTTCACAAAATGTTACCCTGCTCACACTCCAACAGATCGTCATGTCCCAAAAACCATTCGTCTCCATTCATTCCTATCTAACACGCTCACACGTGCTTGCTGGAAGTCCAAGCCCCTCGCCCACAAAACCTCCTTTACCCCCTCCAACCTTTTCTATGACGACCCCTACCCCGCCTTCCTTCCCCTACAGATATATATGCTCTCCAAGTCATTCTATTTTGAGCCATTCTCTCTAAATGACCAAACCACCTCAACAACCCCTCTTCAGCCCTCTGACAAATACTTTTAGTAACTCCACACCTCCTAATTTCCACATTCCGAACTTTCTGCATAATATTTACACCACACATTGCCCTTAGACAGGACATCTCCACTGCCTCCAGCCTCCTCCTCGCTGCAGCATTTGCAAGCCATGCTTCACACCCATATAAGAGTGTTGGTACCACTATACTTTCGTACATTCCCTTCTTTGCCTCCATGGATAACGTTTTTTGTCTCCACAGATACCTCAACGCACCACTCACCTTTTTTCCTTCACCAATTCTATGGTTAACCTCATCCTTCATAAACCCATCCGCTGACACGTCAACTCCCAAATATCTGAAAACATTTACTTCTTCCATAATCCCTCTCTCCAATGTGATATCCAATTTTTCTTTATTTAAATCGTTTGATACCCTCATCACCTTACTCTTATCTATGTTCACTTTCAACTTTCTACCTTTACACACTCTCCCAAACTTGTCCACTAACCTTTGCAACTTTTCTTTAGAATCTCCCATAAGCACAGTATCATCAGCAAAAAGTAACTGTGTCAACTCCCATTTTGCATTTTAATTCCCCATAATTTAATCCCACCCCTCTCCCCAACACCCTAGCATTTACTTCTTTTACAACCCCATCTATAAATATATTAAACAACCATGGTGACATTACACATCCCTGTCTAAGACCTACTTTTACCAGGAAGTAATCTCCTCTCTCCTACACACCCTAACCTGAGCCTCACTATCCTCATAAAAACTCTTTACAGCCTTCAGTAACTTACTACCTATTCCATACACTTGCAACATTTGCCACATTGCTCTCCTATCCACTCTATCATATGCCTTTTCTAAATCCATAAATGCAATGAAAACTTCTCTACCTTTATCTAAATACTGTTCACATATATGCTTCACTGTAAACACTTGATCTACACATCCCCTACCCACTCTAAAGCCTCCTTGCTCATCTGCAATCCTACTCTCTGTCTTACCTCTAATTCTTTCAATAATAACCCTGCCATACACTTTACCTGGTATACTCAGTAAACTTATTCCCCTTATAATTTTTACACTCTCTTCTATACCCCTTCCCTTTATATAAAGGAACTATACATGCTCTCTGCCAATCCCTAGGTACCTTCCCCTCTTTCATACATTTATTAAACAAAAATACCAACCACTCCAGCACTATATATCCCCCTGCTTTTAACATTTCTGTCATGATCCCATCAGTTCCAGCTGCTTTACCCCCTTTCATTCTACGTAATGCCTCACGCACCTCCCCCACACTCACATCCTGCTCGTCACTCCTAAACAATGTTGTACCTCCCTGGCCAGTACATGAAATTACCGCCTCCCTTTTTTCATCAACATTTAAAAGTTCCTCAAAATATTCCCGCCATCTACCCAATACCTCCAGCTCCCCATCTACTAACTCCGCTACTCTGTTTTTAACTGACAAATCCATTCGTTCCCTAGGCTTTCTTACCTTGTTTATCTCGCTCCAAAGTTTTTTCTTGTTTTTAGAAAAAAATTCTTGACAGAGCCTATCCCATTCTATCATCCGCTCTTCTTTTGCACTATCTCTCACCACTCTCTTCACCTTTCTTTTACTCTCCATATACTCTGCTCTTTTATTAACACTTCTGTTTTGTAAAAACCTCTCATAAGCTACCTTTTTCTCTTTTATCACACCCTTTACTTCTTCATTCCACCACTCACTCCTCTTTCCTCCTGCACCCACCCTCCTATAGCCACAAACTTTTGCCCCACATTCTAATACTGCATTTTTAAAACTATCCCAACTGTCTTCAACCCCCCCACTACTCATACTTGCACTAGCCCACCTTTCTGCCAGTAGTTGCTTATATCTCACCCTAACTTCCTCCTCCCTTAGTTTATACACTTTTACCTCTCTCTTACTTGCTGTTGCCATTTTCTTTTTGTCCCATCTACCTTTTACTCTAACTGTAGCTACAACCAAATAATGATCCGATATATCCGTTGCCCCTCTATAAACATGTACATCCTGAAGCCTACCCATCAACCTTTTATCCACCAATACATAATCCAACAAACTACTTTCCTTAGTGCTATATCATACCTTGTATATTTATTTATCCTCTTTTCATAAAATATGTATTACTTATTACCAAACCTCTTTCTACACATAGCTCAATTAATGGTTCCCCATTTACATTTACCCTGGCACCCCAAATTTACCTACTACTCCCTCCACAACATTTTTACCCACTTTAGCGTTAAGATCCCCAACCACAATTACTCTCTCACTTGGTTCAAAACTCCCACACACTCAACATTTCCCAAAATCTCTCTCTCCTCTACACTTCTCTCTTCTCCAGGTGCATAAACACTTACTATAACCCACTTTTCACATCCAACCTTTATTTTACTCCACATAATCCTTGAATTTATACATTTATATTCCCTGTTTATCTGCCATAACTGATTATTCAACATTATTGCCACTCCTTTAGCTCTAACTCTATTTGAAACCCCTGACCTAATCCCATTTATTTCTCCCCACTGAAACTCTCCTACCCCCTTCAGCTTTGTCTCACTTAAAGCCAGGACATCCAGTTTCTTTTCATTCATAACATCTACAATCATCTCTTTCTTATCATTCGCACAACATCCACGCACATTCAAACATCCCACTTTGACGGTTTTCTTCTTTTTCTTTTTAGTAAGCTATACAGGAAAAGGGGTTACTAGCCCATTGTTCCCGGCATTTTAGTTGACTTTTACAACACACATGGCTTACGGAGGAAAGATTCTTATTCCACTTTCCCATGGATATGAAAGGAAAAGCAATAAGAACAAGAACTATTAAGATAAAATCAAAGAAAACTCAGATGGGTGTGTATACATAAACGTGTACATGTTTGCGTAGCGTGACCTAAGTGTAAGTAGAAGTAGCAAGATGTACCTGAAATCTTGCATGTTTTCTTCTTTCTTTCAACACGTCGGCCGTTTCCCACCGAAGCAGGGTGGCCCAAAATGAAAAACGAAAGTTTCCCCTTTTACATTTAGTAATATATACAGGAGAAGGGGTTACTAGCTCCTTGCTCCTGGCATTTTAGTCGCTTCTTACGACACGCATGGCTTACGGAGGAAGAATTCTGTTTCACTTCCCCATGGAGAAAAGAGGAAATAAGAACAAGAACTAGTAAGAAAAGAGAAGAAAACCCAGAGGGGTGTGTGTATATATGCTTGTACATGAACGTGTAGTGTGACCTAAGTGTAAGTAGAAGTAGCAAGATGTACCTGAAATCTTACATGTTTATGAGACAGAAAAAAAGAGACACCAGCAATCCTACCATCATGTAAAACAAATAGACTTTTGTTTTACATCCACTTGGCAGGACGGTAGTACCTCCCTGGGTGGTTGCTGACTACTGTGGGTGTGTTTATCATGTTTATATGTTACATAGTGTGTTTATTATATAATTTTGAAAAATATCATAGATGGATTAATGAAAATGTCTATATTAGCATAATACTATATGACATTTAATGTGCCTCAGAGTGATTATTATTTTTTTTTTTTTTTTTTCTCTCAACAAGTCGGCCGTCTCCCACCGAGGCAGGGTGACCCAAAAAGAAAGAAAATCCCCAAAAAGAAAATACTTACATCATCATTCAACACTTTCACCACACTCATACATAATCACTGTCTTTGCAGAGGAGCTCAGATACGACAGCTGAGAAAAGTCCCTCCCAGCTGTCACTATCTCAGACCCCTCCTTTAAAGTGCAGGCATTGTACTTCCCATTTCCAGGACTCAAGTCCAACTAAATCAATTAACTGGTTTCCCTGAATCCCTTCACAAAATGTTACCCTGCTCACACTCCAACAGATCGTCATGTCCCAAAACCATTCGTCTCCATTCACTCCTATCTAACACGCTCACACATGCTTGCTGGAAGTCCAAGCCCTCGCCCACAAAACCTCCTTTACCCCTTCCTCCAACCTTTTCTAGGACGACCCTACCCCGCCTTCCTTCCCTACAGATTTATACGCTCTCCAAGTCATTCTACTTTGATCCATTCTCTCTAAATGACCAAACCACCTCAACAACCCCTCTTCAGCCCTCTGACAAATACTTTTAGTAACTCCACACCTTCTCCTAATTTCCACATTCCGAATTTTCTGCATAATATTTACACCACACATTGCCCTTAGACAGGACATCTCCACTGCCTCCAGCCTCCTCCTCGCTGCAGCATTTGCAAGCCATGCTTCACACCCATATAAGAGTGTTGGTACCACTATACTTTCGTACATTCCCTTCTTTGCCTCCATGGATAATGTTTTTTGTCTCCACAGATACCTCAATGCACCACTCACCTTTTTTCCTTCATCAATTCTATGGTTAACCTCATCCTTCATAAACCCATCCGCTGACACGTCAACTCCCAAATATCTGAAAACGTTTACTTCTTCCATAATCCCTCTCTCCAATGTGATATCCAATTTTTCTTTATTTAAATCGTTTGATACCCTCATCACCTTACTCTTATCTATGTTCACTTTTAACTTTTATTATTGTGTATTATTATTATTATTATTATTATTATTATTATTAATATGGCATCTTCAAGAGTAATAAGACACACTGAGTGATTTTAATGTGTACCTGCATGCCAGCAGTGTGTAAGTTTATTTATGTACAGGTACACAAGTATAATTATCGGAGTACGTGTATACGTATATAAAATATGAAATACACCTGTAACTTTAAAACACTTGAAATTTTGGAAAGTTTCCAGACATAATGGAGAGACACGGAGCCCACGGAGAATGTAAACAAACTAAGTGGTGCGCGGAGACTGTATTAGCGAGTCTGGGGGGAGGGGGAGCCGTATAATGAGTTTTGGCCGTAATTTGAAATACAGTGGAACCTCTACTTACGAGTTTAATCCGTTCCAGGAGCTTGCTCGCAACTGGATTTGCTCGTTTGCAGAGTCAATTTTCCTCATTTAAATTAATTGAAATGGAAATAATCCGTTCCAGTGGAATTCCAGGCTCCACAAAATACTTGAATAATTTCCCAAATATCAACTCTATGGCTTATTTATCTATCACAATTCATCTAATAAGACGTAATAAACAATATTAATAACATAGATACTAGAATGAATGAAATATTACTTATGTGAGTAGTAATAGTGGATGTGGAGTCAGTGGCCATTGTTGTTGCTCCTGGCATACCTTCCCATGCTTTTATAACAGAAAGCTGAGTGTTTGTAAGGCAAACTCCATTAGATCATCCTTTTTCTGTTGGTTAATGGCTTAATTGCTACACTCTCAATGGTACACCTAGTTTGTGTTTATGTATGATTTCATGCTTTAATTCCATGGAAATCATCCTCATTTTCTTCTTAGCACTGTCCTTTGCACTTGCTTTCTTAAGATCCATGGTTAGAAAGAAGAAATTTCGCAAAATAACTGCAAGAAACGTAATGAAAACAAGAAAAATTCCCTCCCTCCCTGAGCGGCGATGTTTTGATACACACTGCCATCTTGTGGTGGAGATCTGAAACTAACTTATAGTATTATTATTATTATTATAATTACGTATTATTTTTTAGTACGTACGTATTCTTATAATAATAATTATATTATACATATCATTATTATTATTAGTAGTAGTAGTACGTATGTATTCTTATAATAATACTCTTGCTTACCATTTGGAATTTTTATTCACACAAAAAATAGAAGATTTACTGTTATGCAGACTATTGCATTATTGTAATAATTGTACAAATAATGTCAACCCATTCGGACAGGTATTGGACAGTGACGTCATTTGTTTATTCTTGAACATCGCCAAAAATCAAACATTTCAGCTACTTTGAGCTCAGTTTCAAGGTACTTTTCGTTGTGAAAGCAATCAAAATCATATCTATGTCTGTAATATATCTTCCATTCTATCAATTGAGACCAAAAAACGAGAATACAACCATAAAAACCATACGAAAATATACCGCTAAGGGCTGGCTAAGGCTGAGAAGTGTACTCGGTTATTTACAGTCAGATTTCTTTCAATTTTGGTGTACATTAAGAAACATCTTTCCATCATACATTGCCCAAGTTTCAATAATATAGTCCAACAAACAAATGAGATCCAATTCCCTAGATCAAGGGCAAGAGCCCCTCACCAGCGTCAAGGAACCTCCCTTGAGGCCCACTCGCATCTGGAAATTTTGCTCGCCCGTGGAAGTAAAAAAGCGACCGATTGACTGCTCGCATCTGGAAAAACTGCACGTGGATCCACTCGTTAGTAGAGGTTCCACTGTATTCGTATTAGCAAAATGCCATAAAGTGGGGCCCTACTGTACCCTGGTCCATTCTTAATTTTTTTGCTTTGTTTCCATAGATGCCTCAACACACTACCCCACATTGTTTTTTCTTGTCTGTTCTATGGATCACGTCATCTTTCACTCATATGCCGAAGAGCCCACTCCCATACATCTGAATGCATTTAGTTTGCCTATACTTCCTCCCTCCAATCTCATATACATGTATAGTCCTTCATTGCCTAGATTTTTTGTTATTCTCATCACCCTGCTCTTGCCTTTGTTCATTTTACATTTTCTTTTATATTTTTTCTAACATGTCAGCTGTCCCAAAATTATTTGCCAACCTTTGCAACTAGTCAGTTACTATATACCAGTTCCTTTAATGTAGAGTTCTTTGCCAGTATCAAAGGTTTTTGCAGGGAAAAGTCAAGATGTTCCTAGGATTGGGGGTTATAAAAAAAAGTACAGTAAATCCTGGGGTGTTGGAGTGCAGTGTAAGATTAAAAGAAGAAAGAATCTGGTAAAAAGGGAAGTTGTCATAGTTGCCCTTTACTGATGTCACTGTTTTTGGGGGGATTCTGAGGAGAAGTTGCAAAGGTCGGTAGAGGAATTTGGGAGGGTATATAAAGGAAATTAACCCCTTAACTGTGTCCAGTGTATTAGTATGCAGGTGACGAAGATGTGTCTGATGTACTAGTATGCACAATTTTTTGTACATTCAAATGCACAATGAAACCAAGACTTTGTTCTGCCACCTAACAGGGTGTGGAATTGGCAGGAAGATGCCTTATTCATTCCAGATTTATTACAATTTCATGATACTAACAGTGGAATTCAGCAAAAAAAGCACACTTGTGTAGATTTAACCTAGGATAACCCAAGTGAGTGGAGACGAATGGTTTTTATGATGACATGCTGTTGGAGTGTAAGCTGCATAATCCTACGGGTTTAGCGCTCACCCTTGATTATAGTAGTGTTGGAGTGTAAGCAAAGTAACATTTATGAAAGGATTCAGGGAAACCAGTTAGCCAGACTTGAGTCCTGGAGGTGGGAAGTACGGTGCTTGCGCTCTGAAGGAGGGGTGTTGATATGTTGCAGTTTTTTAACTGTAGTATAGGCATGCCTCTGGCAAGACAGTGATGGAATAAAGATGAAAGTGTTTCTTCTTTTTCCGGTCACCCTGTCTCGGTGGGAAACAACCGATGTGTTAATTAAAAATATATATATAATCAAACATTATTGCTTACCAGGTATTTCCACCTTTTGATGAATATTACACCTTGAAAAAATTGTAATATCATAAGTTCCTTATAAATACAGTAGTATGTGTTTTACAGTGGTCCTAAAGGCACAAAGATGGACACAAATTATTTTGTTTATATAACCCAGGATATTCACTCAAGGCTAAATATATAATAATTAACCTAGGAGAACCTCATATAATCAAACAGTGTGGTTTTTTTCCATGTTTTAAGGAGTATTACACCTTGAAACAATTGTAACATAAGTATTCCTTGTATATAGTGTTAAAAGACCAAAGCAGTAAAAAAAAAATAGAAAAAAAATACTTGCACAGATTTATGCTGTATATTCCAAGTGGAGCAGTGTTGGGTTATGGATTTTCTAATGTTTGAAGTACTTCGAAACACATGTATTATAAGAAACTAACATATATAGTGTTCAACATGTAAAACAATAAAAAACTGAAAAATAATCGTAATTTGGTGTCAATAAACTGTAAAACATAAATATTGCTGTAGCATTTATGCTACTGTTGCCAACAATTGATCATTTATTTTGCCAACTTCAACATGCCATAAAATTCTAAGCTTTTATCAGATTCTACCCATTTTAGTCTTATTTGATTTATAAACGTATACTCTTTCAATCTGAGAGAGAGAAAAAGATTTTTTTCAAAATCTTACCACAGACACAGGAAATTTTATTTCTGGGTATGTCACAGTTGAAAGGTTGAAAGGGAAATAGAAAAGACCAAGGGGATGAGAGCAAATAAATGTCTAACCAGTGAAAGATTGTATATGAGATTGGAAGAGAGGCAGTATGAAAATGAAAATGTTTACTTCCTTGCAAAGCTTACAATGTGTGGTTTACATACTATTATAAAATATTAATTGCAAAGACCACAAGTATGCCTAGGCATTTTGGGCATGAATGTATTCAGATGTCTGGGAGTGGTCCCTATCTGCAGATGGGGCTATGGAAGATGAGATTTACCATAGAGTAGATAAAATGAGTATGTGGTGTATTGAGGCATTTGTAGACAGAAAAGTTTATCTATCGGGAGGAAATAAGGAAATTACCAGAGTATAGTGGTGTGTAGCAACGCTTTTTAAAAACCGTAGTGAGGAGGAGGGCAGTGTGTGGTGTGAATGTTATGTAGAGCATAGAAATTAAAAGGTGTGCAAGTCAGAGGTTCATTGGAAATGTGTTGTCTATGCACTTCTGATAAGTTAGTTACTGAATGAGCAATAGTGAATGGGTTTTCTGTTAGTCCCTAAAAGTGAGAGTTTACTAATGTGTTTATAATTATTATACGGGAAAATGCAGATCACCCAGGATATATTGGCTGTGACTGTCTTGCATAAAAGCAACCATGATGCACACTTACTTTTGCTGAAACAGGACTGAAATTGTTTGGTGCCAAGTCTCATTAATCTTCATGACGAGGGAGGGACTTATGTTCTGGCCCCTCTTCCCAAGACTGGTAGACTTAATTAAATTAATCTCCATAAAGGCTTTGAAAGTGATTGCTCGTCAAGTAAAGGCAAATCCTTGCATCACAGCAGAAGTGAAGAAGAAAAATCCTTGGTTATTGGAGTACGTGTCCCTCAGATGTCTTCAGCACTCACTCCATGACAAGATTTAAAACCCTTCGTGTCCACAGTAAACCTCTTCTCGCAGTGGCAAAAAGAAACGAGAGTAAAGTTTTGCAAGAAATACAGTTAGTGGACTTTGGAGGAGTGGAGGGGAATTTTGTGGCTAGATGAATCAACGTTTACAGTGACTGGTAATGGTGGTAGGAGGATGTACCAGGCACCTCATTCTGACCTGCAACTCCCACAGTAGTACACTGCCAAGACTGTAAAACACCCTGCATTTCTCATGGTATGGGAATGTTTCATTTATTGTGGTATTAGAGAATTAGTAATACCTCCCAAAAATGTCATGAATCACAAGTTATATGGAGCATTTGATTAATTACCTAATTCCTTTCAAAAAGCTAAAGAAACATCATGTTTATGCCGCACCACTGTGTTAAAAAGTGGTTATGAGGTGCCGCATTTTTGTGACTGGCCAGGTAATAGCCTAGACCTGACTCCAATAGAAAATTTGTGGTCACTTATGAAACGTCTCCTAAGGGACTGCGATGCATCATTCATCCCAAAGCTATCAACCCTTTCAGTGTTGCGACCCCTGTTCTAAGACTTGCTCTCACGGTTGAAGAATTGAAAAAAAAAATTATGAAATGATAGAGAATCTTTTTCTGAACGTTAAAAAACCAAAAGTACAAAATTTGATGGAAAATTTATGGAATTATGCTCTCGCAAAGTTAGTGGTCTTGGCGATATTTACACATCGGTGATTTCGCCCACTTTGCGCTCTCTTTTTGGCCAATTCCATTGTTCCAGTCCACCAAAGTCAGCTATTTCGCTAGTATTCCTTCTATCGATTTGAGTACAAGAAACCACCCATTTACCTATTTCAGCTATCCAATAAAGCGATCAGAAATCGGTAAGTCATACAAAATTCAACAATTGTCAATTTGAAAATAGGGTCCAGAGTAAACAATGTAGACATTCCTGGCACTAAATAAACATTTCTTTTGTTCCTTAGTCATGTCTCCAGTCCCCACTTATATTACACTTGCTTTTCATTTTGAATTTTTGTTCATGCAAAAAATAGAAGATTTACTGTTATGCAGACTACTTCATTATTTTAATAATTGTATAAATAATATCAGTGTATTCCTATATGCGTATCAGACTGGCCAGTTGAACGGGGGGCTCCTTGTCACGGTAAAGAGGCTATCGGTCTGAGGAATTGGACCTCTTGGTCTTCTTCCTCAGACTGAACCTAATTACCCCCCTCCCCTATCCCATCATCCCCCATCCTCCCTTTTTCCTTCTCCTCCTCCCTCTTCCTCCTCACCCCTCCCTTATTCCCTTCCCGTTTTTAACCTGTGGGATTCTCTCCACAGGCATTCTGGTTCCTAGGTAGGGGGAAGGGTACCGTGGTCCATCCTATTCCGTTGAGGTTCTTGGCGGTGGTGTAGTTTGCTGTGGAATCTGGATTGCCTGGGGATGTCCCGATCCCTCTCCGGTCTCCTGGGGGTGGCTTTGGGTGACTTTCTGGCGACAGATGTATCTCTGGAGGCCATCTTTCGGATTCCGGGGGTGGTGGCCAAAGGAGGTATGTTTTGTGGTGGGTGTCCGGCTGCCCTCTCTTTTGTCCTGCCTCGTTATTGGACCACTCTTCAGACACTTAAAATACCCCTGTACCTCTTGCTGGTGCCGGTTCGTCACCTGCTTCAGGTACCAGGGTTCTGACTGGCCCTTTTGATACGTCTGACCTCCGGTCTTCTTTGACCTTGCTTCCGGCTTCTCCCTCTACAGTGCGGCAATTTTCGGGTTGCTCGCCCATCCCACGTCGGACCAACTCTGGTCCCACATTTAAACGCCCAAGACCCTTACATGATGATATTTCGTTGCTTCATTTTCATTCATCTCAGAAACCACCAGCTTGTCACGCACTCCCCTTAAACACTATGTTTCACACTACACAATGGACTAAGTTTTTTACTCTGATACCGACTTCTTCTTCTCCCTTTCTTTCCGATCATAGTATTGGTAAGGCGCTCCTATGCCATGTGGGTAAAGATATCTCCTTTCATGCTCTCAAAAGTGGCACACGCATTGTCACGGTCCAGAATGCTGGCCAAGCTTGTGATCTTTCTCTCCTCACGACCATAGATGCTATTCCTGTCACTATTGAAAAACATCATTCTCTCAATTCTTGTAGTGGTACTGTCATTCTACCCCATACCATTGTCCAACAGAATTTTTAAACATGTGGTGGTGACATTCTGGAGCAGATTGAGTTCTAAGACCTTCCTATACTCAAAGTTGACACTTTTGTCCATCCTGCCCATCGACGAAGACGATGTCCTTGCAATATTGCTCGCTTAACATTTGACTGCCGTGACCTTCCGCCCTCGGTTTATATTGCTGGACACCATTTACAAATTTGAAAGGTGATCCCTACACCGCAACAGTGTAGAAACTGCTGGCGTTTTGGTTATCCGACAAAATATTGCAGGTCCATGGCCGAATGCCCAATCTGTGGTGCCGACTGGTTTAGCGCTTCTTTTGATTATAATAATAATAATGTGGTGCTGACGACCATGCCAATCCTTCTTGTAGTCTACCTCCCTCTTGCCTTAATTGTTGTGAGGCGCACCCATCTTACTCTCGCCATTGTCAAGTTTACCTAAATGAGCGTGAAATCCATTGTCTCAGAGGCAGAAGGCTTCCCATATGCTATGGCTGTCTCTCATCTATGCCTTCAAGGGAGAGTTCCCCGTATTTCTTATTCTCGCGTTGCTAAACGTCCCCCACTTCTGGGGTCCCAACTCCCGCAGCTTCCTCTGTGGTCACCCCATCCTCAGTCACCCGTCTCGAATTCTTTTGCTGTCCTGGGCTCCGAGGTCCCTATCTCGGCACCCCATACTGTCCTCACCTCTTCCTCTACTCACTCGCACAGTTCTGTGTCTATACGCCCTCGTCCAACACCTCATCACCCCTCTCCTTCTCAAAAGTCCGGCAAAAAATCCCCATTGTTAAACTCTCCTCTCACCCCTCCTTCCCTTCTCCATCCTGCACATTTTTCCATCCCAGTTTCTATGCCTGTTTTCTCACCTCCAACTAGTTCTGTTGTGTGTGTGGAGGTTCATCCTCCTCCTCATTCAATACCTTCATCCCCTGTCCCCTCCCAAGTTTCTTCCTCTATTGCCCCTTCCCAGGTCGCTTCCACTCCTGTCCCCTCCTAAGCCCCTTCGACAGTTTCCTCTTCCATTTCCTCACTCCCTACTTTAGTACAGTCCATAGTCTCCCTGATTGTTGCTCACCCTCCTCCTCCTTCCATCTCTGATGTGGTCCCACATCCTACATCTTTGTCCTCTGAAACACTAGAAGCTATCGCAGAATATATTACGGAGACTCGAACATTGATGGACACAGCTCCACCTCCGGTTCCTCCTCCTCTCTCCTCTCCATCTACACCCCTCCTTCATTCGCAGCATCCCAATCCTTCGCTGCTTACAAGTCTTCCACTGCCTCCACACGTGAACTTTTCTAACCCTACTAGTCCATAGATACCTCTACCTTCGGCTTTCTTGTATCTTTCTCTTCGTAAATCAAGGCTTATTTACAGTGGAATATCTGCGGCCTCAGGGGTAACCGGGGTGAGCTTCAGGTGTTGCTCTCCCAGTTTTCCCCTGTTGGTGTCTGTTTACAAGAACCCAAATTACACTCTGCTGTTATCCATCCCTTCTCGGGCTATGATTTATTATATTCATCAGATCCTTTTTCCAATGGCACCTTTAACGAAAGTGCTCTTCTTATACGCACTGGTATTCCATACTGTCAGCTCTTTGTTCATACTTCTCTGCATTACACGGCAGCCCGTATCCACTTGAATAAGTGGTATTCACTCTGTTCTTTGTATCTCTCCCCTTCTCGGGCATTGTCTATCCCAGATGTTGCCTTTCTGGTTTCTTCCTTACTGCCACCTCTTCTGTTACTTGGTGATTTTAATGCCCACCATTTTCTCTGGGGGTCTCACTGTGACTCCCGCGGCATTCAGTTGGAGGCATTTCTTGCTTCTCTCCCCCTCCATGTTTTAAATACGGGTACTCCCACCTATTTTGATCCTCTAACTCATTCTTTCTCTTGCATCAATCTCTCCGTCTGCTCTTCCTCAACTGTCCTCGACTTCACCTGGTCTGTCCTCCCGGACTTACATGACAGTGATCATTTTCCAATCATCCATACTTCTCCTTCGTATTCTACACCTCCTCATAGCCCATGCTGGCAATATGACCGGGCAAATTGGGACCTTTATGCACATCTTACTGCTTTTCATGAGGTTCCTTCCTCGTCCTCCATTGATGAGGTTTTTACATCTCTTCTTGTCTTCCATCTTAACCGCAGCTTCACATTCTATTCCTCAAACCTCGTGCAAGCATTCTCAGAAGTGCGTGCCTTGGTGGTTTCCTGCTTGTGCTTGGGCAGTACGTTTGAAACGTGCTACATGGGGCAGGTACCGGTACAACAGAACCACAGAGAGACTCCTTGATTTTAAGCACAAGAGAGCAATTGCTCGCTGTGTCATCCGTGACACTAAACTCACTCGGTAGAAACGATTACGTTTCTACCGTCACTTCAGCTTCCTCAATGAGTGCAGTCTGGAAAAAAGTACAGAAACTGAGTGGTAAATTCTCCCCCGACCCGGCTCCTGTTCTTCGGGTTGCCGGTGTCGATATAGCACACCCTCTTGCCGTTGCCACTGAAACTGGTAATCATCTGGTCCGTATATCTCAGGGGCTCCATCTATGCCCCTCGTTTCTTTCTTCTAAGTCTGCCAGCGAGTTAGAGCCCTTAGATTTATCTTCTCTCAGAGAAGAATCTTATAATGTGCCTTTTACCTTTCTGGAACGGGAGGCAACACTCTCCGCTTGCCAATCATCGGCAGCTGGGCCAGACAGCATACATATTTGTATGCTACAGCATTTACATCAGTCAGCCCTTGCAGTCCTCTTACGACTCTTTAATCTTATATGGTCACAAGGAGTTCTTCCCCAGCTGTGGAAATCTGCTATTGTTCTACCTTTCTGCAAACCGGGTACTACGGGACATGATACCTCCCACTACTGTCCCATTGCTCTTACCAGTGCAGTTTGCAAGGTGATGGAACATCTGGTTAATAGACATTTGATGTGGTATTTAGAAACGCACAGTAGTCTCCCCAGTAGTCAATATGGCTTTCATAAGGGCCGTTCTACCATTGACCCCTTACTGTGCTTGGATCCATATATTCGTAATGCCTTTGCTAATAACCACTCGGTTATCGCTATCTTTTTTGACCCTGAGAAGGCATATGACACAACTTGGAGGTATAATATCTTGGCCCAGGCCCACTCCTTAGGCCTCCGAGGCAATCTACAATTTTTCCTAAAGGCCTTCCCCGGAGTTTGTCCAAGCTGTAGGTGTCTCCCAGGGATGTGTTCTGAGCACAACACACTTTCTCCTTGCTATAAATGATCTGGCATCTATTCTCCCATCCAATATTTGGTCATCGCTTTATGTTGATGACTTTGCTATAGCTTGTGCGGGCGCTGACTGTCACCTCATTGCAGTTTCGCTCCAGCATGCAATCAACCGTGTTTCCAATTGGGCCACCACTCATGGGCTTAAATTTTCTAGTAATAAAACTCGCCAAATTACATTCACTAGACGTTCAGTGGTCTCTGATCATCCATTGTATCTATACGGCTTGTGTATCCCAGAACGTGATAGTCACGTTTCTCAGCCTCCTGTTTGACCGTCGATTGTCCTGGAAACCTCACATTACCTCTCTGAAGGCAACTTGTCATAGCCGGCTGAACCTCCTTAAAACCCTAGCACATCTTTCATGGGGGGATGATCGTAGAACTCTCCTTCGCCTGCATTCGGCCCTAATTTTATCGAAACTTGATTATGGTGACCAGATATATTCGGCGGCCTCCCCTGCTACTCTCTCTAGCCTTAATCCCATCCATCACCAGGGATTACGTTTATGCCTTGGTGCTTTTCGTTCTTCACCGGTTGAGAGCCTCTATGCAGAAGCGAACATTCCATCGCACATTCCCTTCGCTATTATGTTCACTCTCATGACCTCCGCAATCCTTCCATGTATAGGATTGTCACAGATGTTAGTAGATGCTCTTTATTTGTTCGTCGCCCCTGTTTACTTCATCCCTTTTCTCTTCGCCTACATTCGCTCTTGTCTATGATCATGTGGCATCTCCCTTTTCCCTACCCCCTTGGGAAGTTCCTGCTGTCCGTGTCTGTTCTTTTCCATTGCCATGTGCGAAAGCCCAACTGCCTACGGCAGCTTCTCGCTCTTTTTCTAGATCACTTTTGCTCTCATTCCCATGCCATCGCAATGTTCACCGATGGTTCTAAGTCTTCTGACGGCGTCTGATTCGCAGCATTGTTTCCGGACAGCATTGTGCAAGGGCATCTTATTATCCTCGGCTAGCATTTTTACGGCTGAATTGTATGCCATTCTTGTAGCACTTATCCATATTGCATCTATTCCTGTGTCACCATTTGTGGTCGTTTCAGACTTCCTCAGTGCTTTACAGGCTATCCGAAAATTTGATACACCTCACCCGCTAGTTCGTATCCAACTTTGGTTACGCCGCATCTCTAGCAAACACAAAGATATTGTTTTTTGTTGGGTCCCTGGTCATGTTGACGAACAGGGCAATGAACAGGCAGACACTGCTGCGCGGTCAGCAGTACATGACCTTCCAGTTTCATATAGAGGTGTTCCATTTACGGACTATTTTGCTGTCATTGCTACCCACCTTCGCACCCATTGGCAACAGCGCTAGTCTGACCTGCTAAATAACAAACTTCATTCTATTAAACCGAGTATAGGTTTCTGGCCTTCTTGTCACCAATGTCGAGGTTGGGAGACTACACTCTCCCGTCTTCGCATCGGCCACACTCGTCTTACTCATGGGTATCTCATGGAGAGGCTCCCTGTCCCTCTCTGTGAGCATTGTCAGGTTCCAGTATCTGTTCGCCATATTCTGTTGGACTGCCCCCACTATCAACGAGCACACAGAATTTACCTCCAGGGTCGTCTTCACTCTGTTGCCCTTTCTTTACCTTCCCTTCTTCCTAATGGGCCCTCCTTTAATCCTGACTCTCTCATTGACTTTTTGACAGTAACTGACTTACTACACAAACTCTGAAGATTATACCTCTAGCACTTCCCTCAGTCCCTTCTACCTCAATCTCTTGCTACCCTCTATCCTTGCACTATCCACTGTCCTGCTGCACTCCATACCCTACTAATCATCCCTCTCCCTCTTACAACCCATTCTCCCTGCATCCTGCCCTACCCTGCTGCGCTGTATGACCCCTGTGGTTTAGCGCTTCTTTTTTATTATAATAATAATTTATGACCCTTGTGGTTTAGCGCTTCTTTTGATTATAATAATAATGGACATTTGTGTACTCTCGAATATTGGCAAAAATCAACATTTCTGCTACTTTGAGCTCAATTTCAAGCCACTTTCACTAATGAAACTAATCAAAATCATCTCTATTTCTGTAACAAGTCTTTCATTCAATCATTTGAGACCAAAAAACTGAGAATACAACCATTAAAACCATACAAAAAGGCACTACAAATTCGCTGTTTTAACCCTTTCAGGGTCCAGAGGCCAAATTTCAAAGTGTGCACCAGGGTCCAAGAATTTTCAAAGAATTTTATTATTTTTTCTTATGAAATGGTAGAGAATCTTTTTCTGAAGGTAATAAAACAAAAAGTACGAAATTTGATGGAAAATTGACAAAATTGTGCTCTCGCGAATTTTGATGCATTAGCGATATTTACGCATCGGTGATTTTGCCGACTTTGACTCCCATTTTAGGCCAATTACATTATTCCAGTCGACCAAATTCTTAGTTATTTTGCTAGTAATACTTCTATCGATTGAGCACAAGAAATCTTCCAGTCACCTGTTTCAACTACAAAATAAAGTGATCGGAAATTGGTAATTTAGTAAATTTAACACAAAGTTCAAAATATTCCAATTTCAAAATAGGGTGCAGAATAAACAATGCAGGCATTCCTGGCACTAAACTAACATTTCCTCTGTTCATTAGTTACATTTTCAGTCTTTACAAATGAATTCCATTTTTATTTTTTATTCACATAATGAATTTTTATTCAAACTGAAAAATGGAAGATTTACTGTTATGCATTATTGTAATAATTGTATAAATAATATCACGACATTTGTGAACGTATATTAGACCCACCAGCTGGCGCATATTAGACGTGTGAGGTCAATAAATATAAAAAAAAGGCACAATACCGTGACTGGAACAATACACAAATAACCCGCAATTGAAGAAAGGAGCTTACGACAATGTTTCGGTCCGACTTGGACCATTTACAAAGTCACACTAACAGAAAGAAGGGAGGGAAGGAGGTTTATATAAGCAGCCGAGAGGGGTGGGAACAAGAGAAAGTGGTGGAGGAGTAATAGTAGTAGGAGTGGAGTCAGTCAAATACTAAGAACGAGGAGCACTGCAAGGGAGCTAGTGGCTCACATAGGGTAGGGTAGTGTGACTTCGTAAATGGTCCAAGTCGGACCGAAACGTCGTTGTAAGCTCCTTTCTTCAATTGTGGGTTATTTGTGTATTGTGTGAGGTCATTTGTTTACTCTTGAACATCGGCAAAAATTTAACATTTCTGCTACTTTGAGCTCAGTTTCAAGCCATTTCCAGTACTAAAAGTAATCAAAATCATCTCTATTTCTGTAATATATCTTCCATTCTATCAAATGATACCAAGAAACCGCAAATACAACTTCAAAAAGCATACGAAAAAACACTGCAAAGTCGCTGTTTTAATAAAAAATTACGATCTCGGTTTTTTCTCACATTATGCAGTGTGTGCTGCAAGATTTGTTTTATGTGGTGCACACTTACCACATAGATGTATTCTCTCATATCTAGGCCCAAATTTACCGCTCACAGCTTATCTGAGTGAGCTGAGCTCATGGCGTAGAACTACGGCACAGACCCTGAAAGGGTTAAACCAAAAACATGGTGGTTTCTTTTCTCGTGCATTGCGTGCTGCAATTTTTTTTTATATGGTGCATACTTACAGCATAGACCCATTTTCACATATCTAGGCCCAGATTTACCACTTACAGCTTATCCGAGCGAGCTGAGTTCATAGCGTTGTACTACAGGATCAACACTGGCTTCAAGGCAGTGCCGGTTTCATTCTCACATACCACCCTTCAAAATTTATCTGACAGCATTCTTCGAAGGCTTAAGGACTGTCTTAAGTGCAATGGGAACTCAACCAAGCATTAACTTCAGTGGTAAGTGTTATATTGCTTTGTTTACATAACCTAACCATAATTCTTTTTCAGTTGATGTCAACTTTTTGTGCACTGTATGTGGAAGAGTCACATTTCTTTGGTAGAGATTGGTCAAGAACTTTTAGATCTGATGAATACAATTTTATTGGAGCTGAAGACTAGATATTATATTTCTCGGTTATTTTTCACCAACTTCATTAATATTTTATGTACATATGCTTATTTCATGCATGTGTGGTCTCATATTTGTTAGTTTGGTCAAGAAAGGGCATCACTGACAAATAAACACATGGTATGTGTCAAGCATACCCCCAATTACAGTACTGTCTTCCTCAAGCAAGAACTGGAAGGGAGTCAAACAAATGAACACTGTTTGTGGCACCTGCTAGCATACTCACTAGGAGAGGTAGACTCGCTAAACAACCAATACGTGCTCAGGGTAGCAGTGTTAAGGCCAAGAGGAAGAGCATTTCTCTGGACATTAAATTGGAAAATTTTCAGCATGTTGATGTGGGAAAGAAGCCACTTGGCAAGAGCTGTTCAAATCCTGTTACTTCTGCTGTGGTTATGAGCAGACAGAATAAATTGTTAGGAGGGGGTAAGGCAGCTGGGATTGATGGGATAAAGATAGAAATGTTAAAAGCAGGTGGGGATATAATTTTGGAGTGGTTGGTGCTATTATTTAATAAATGTATGGAAGAGGGTAAGGTACCTAGGGATTGGCAGAGAGCGTGTATTGTTCCTTTGTATAAAGGCAAAGGGGACAAAAAGAGTGCAAAAATTATAGGGAATAAGTCTGTTGAGTGTACCTGGTAAAGTGTATGGTAGAGTTATTATTGAAAGAATTAAGAGTAAAACAGAAAGCAGGATAGCAGATGAACAAGGGGGCTTTAGGAAAGGTAGGGGGTGTGTAGACCAAGTGTTTACAGTGAAACATATAGGTGAACAGTATTTGGATAAGGGTAAAGATGTTTTTGTGGCATTTATGGATTTGGAAAAGGCGTATGATAGGGTAGATAGGGGGCAATGTGGCAGATGTTGCAGGTGTATGGAATAGGAGGAAGGTTACTGAAAGCAGTGAAGAGTTTTTATGAGGATAGTGAGGCTCAGGTTAGAGTGTGTAGGAGGGAAGGGACTATTTCCCAGTAAAAGTGGGCCTTAGACAAGGATGTGTGATGTCACCGTGGTTGTTCAATATATTTATAGATGGGGTTGTAAGAGAAGTGAATGCGAGGGTCTTGGCAAGAGGTGTTGGGCTAAAAGATAAAGAAGCAAATACAAAGTGGGAGTTGTCACAGTTGATTTTTGCTGATGACACTGTGCTTTTGGGAGATTCTGAAGAGAAGCTGCAGAGGTTGGTGGATGAATTTGGTAGGGTGTGAAAAAGAAGAAAATTGAAAGTGAATATAGGAAAGAGTAAGGTGATGAGGATAACAAAAAGAATAGGTGACGAAAGATTGGATATCAGATTGGAGGGAGAGAGTATGGAGGAGGTGAATGTATTCAGATATTTGGGAGTGGACATGTCGGCGGATGGGTCTATGAAGGATGAGGTGAATCATAGAATTGATGAGGGGAAAAGGGTGAGTGGAGCACTTCGGAGTCTGTGGAGACAAAGAACCTTGTCCATGGAAGTAAAGAGGGGAATGTATGAGAGTATAGTTATACCAACGCTCTTATATGGGTGTGAAGCATGGGTGATGAATGTTGCAACGAGGAGAAGGCTGGAGGCAGTGGAGATGTCATGTCTGAGGTCAATGTGTGGTGTGAATATAATGCAGAGAATTCGGAGTTTGGAAATTAGGAGGAGGTGCGGGATTACCAAAACGATTGTTCAGAGAGCTGAGGAGGGGTTGTTGAGGTGGTTTGGACATGTAGAGAGAATGGAACGAGACAGAGTGACTTCGAGAGTGTATAAATCTGTAGTGGAGGGAAGGCGGGTAGGGGTCGGCCTAGGAAAGGTTGGAGGGAGGGGTAAAGGAAGTTTTGTGTGCGAGGGGCTTGGACTTCCAGCAAGCATGTGTGAGCGTATTTGATAGGAGTGAATGGAGGCATATGGTTTTTAATACTTGACGTGCTGTTGGAGTGTGAGCAAAGTAACATTTATGAAGGGATTCAGGGAAACGCAGGCCGGACTTGAGTTCTGGAGATGGGAAGTACAGTGCCGGCACTCTGAAGGAGGGGTGTTAATGTTGCAGTTTTATAACTGTAGTGTAAAGCACCCTTCTGGCAAGACAGTGATGGAGTGAATGATGATGAAAGTTTTTCTTTTTCGGGCCACCCTGCCTTGGTGGGAATCGGCCGATGTGTTAATAAAATAATAAAAAAAATGTATGGAGTGGCCTCTCGGTGTATAGATTGAAGACTAGACCCAGAAGATCATGTCAATAAACATATTAACCCTTCAAACAAAAGTTGTAGGTTTGATGATTTGAAAAAAGGGATGAGGCTGTACAAGACTTCTTTACCACTAAGGAATGATTTAATAGGTTCAGAAAGCATGGCAACTTACATATTCTGGGTCTGAGTAGTGAGACTGCTAATACTGATACTGAAGCTGCTGCTTCTTATTGTGAATTATTGAAGAAAATTATGTGGTGCCAAGAAGTGTGTAAATTTGTGTTAACCAGAAACTTTGAATAAGGAAAATGGAGTTTGGAACCTCCTCAACCATCTGTGTCACCTGCACTATCTACCTGTATGTCTGCCACACCATCAGAGATATTTCTAGAGGTTTTCAGCTCCTCCATCTCGACAGGAGTAGGTATGTATGCCCATGTTTCTAGTGGTGACTAAGAAAAGTTTTTCTGAATTACCATTACAAAATGTGGAAATATACCTACCCAAAGTTCATCTGTCTACAGATACCTAACCCGCCATATAAGTGGGGGCCTACTGTACGTCTCATACAATTCTCAGATCTGTGTTTGATTAAAATAGTTGATTCCTGCATACCAGTCAGTACATGCAGTGTTTTCAGATCAGTGTCACTGATTTTTTTTGGTTATCATTGGTAATTTACACTATGATATTTGTACTTATATGTACCTGTGCCTAAATAAACTTACTGTGTTCAAACGTGAGCTTGTTGGAGACAGTGTTTATATACAAATTGAGATGGCAGACACGAGCTGCACCCGTCCATGAGAGGGACTCTGTGTTTATATACCCTTTGTTTATCTTCCTTTGCATAATAAAGGTTAAATAAATTAAAGGGACCTGGATGTAATGTGTATACAGTACCTACTTCATATATCTTGACTCATGAAAATATAATATGATTGCAAACAAACCACGGTACAGGTGGGGGGCTTGAACTCACGGCAAGCGAATCTTAAAACTCCAGGCCAGTGTGTAAGCCACTGGCCTCCAGTTGGCTACAATAAGATTCATCCAACTAGGTAGTATATTTATACACCATAGGGAGGTAGCAGTGGCTTATGCGTTGGCCTGGGGTTTTACAACTTGCTGTGAGTCCAAGCCCTACCAGTACCGTGGTTTGTTTGCGATAGTGTTATTACGATTTTGTGAGTCATGACGGCTTTGAGGGGACTTGAGCTAGAGTTCGTCACAGCCACGTTGGCGGGAGATTCATCTGTAAGAACTTGCATTTGTGGTCACAGTGGGACCCATGCTAACCTTCCTATGGTGTATAAATATACCAGCTGGCCCAGTGGCTTACGCGCTGGCCTGGAGTTTTATGACTCGCTTGCCATGAGTTCAAGTTTCACCTGTACCGTGGTTTACT
>WNWK01006953.1:0-99548 GCA_009830355.1 Cherax destructor | reverse complement strand
TTATTCAACATTATTGCCACTCCTTCTTTAGCTCTAACTCTATTTGAAACCCTGATCTAATCCCATTTATTTCTCCCCACTGAAACTCTCCTACCCCCTTCAGCTTTGTCTCACTTAAAGCCAGGACATCCAGCTTCTTTTCATTCATAATATCTACAATCATCTCTTTCTTATCATTCGCACAACATCCACGCACATTCAAACATCCCACTTTGCGATTTTCTTCTTCTTCTTTTAGTAAGCTATACAGGAAAAGGGTTACTAGCCCATTGTTCCCGGCATTTTAGTTGACTTTTACAACACGCATGGCTTACGGAGGAAAGATTCTTATTCCACTTCCCCATGGATATGAAAGGGAAAAGCAATAAGAACAAGAACTATTAAGATAAAATCAAAGAAAACTCAGATGAGTGTGTATACAATAAACGTGTACATGTTTGCGTAGTGTGACCTAAGTGTAAGTAGAAGTAGCAAGACGTACCTGAAATCTTGCATGTTTATGAGACAGAAAAAAGACACCAGCAATCCTACCAACATGTAAAAACAGTTTCAGGTTTCTGTTTCACAGTCACCTGGCAGGATGGTAGTACCTCCCTGAGTGGTTGCTGTCTACCAACCTACTACCTATAATTGTAATACCTATAATTGTATTTACATTATTTCTTATGGGAAATAATGGTTCAGAAATCGGCCAGTCCGATTTTAGGCCAAGCTCCTGGAACGGATTACGGCCGATTTCCGGGGTCCCACTGTACTCCCTCCTTCTCTCCTTTTTGTTAGTGTGACTTTGTAATAGTGATGTATCGGATATCTGCATTTCGCAGAACATCCGCACAATTTCTTACATCCTAATCCGCGTCCGCATTTTACTGTAAACAGATATCCGCATCCGAAATCCACGGAACATCCACATAATTTCTTATAATTTTTTGTTGAGAGTCAATGTGGCTTTGTTTATCCTGGAGTCAACATTAGCCTCTGCGCTCATCCAAACATTTCACAATACAGTGGTACCTCGACTTACGATGGTCCCCAAACTCACCCTTTTATGTAAGTTTATTTTTTTAAATGCTTTTGTAAGTGTAATTTTGGGGGTCTAAAAGGACTAGTCTATTTTACAACATTTCTTAAGGAGATAAATTCGTTTGGTAATGGCACTTGAACAGCATTCTGGAATGAAAAAATATCGTAAGTCGAGGTACCACTGTAATTCATTGTGTTTGGTGCTTGTTGATTGAGTGTGCCTGCTACATAATTAACCATGGGCCCAAAGAAACTTGCTAGTGCCAGCCCTTTGGTAAAGAAATTGAGAAACACGATAGAATTGAAGAAAGAAATTGTACAAAAATACGAGGCAGTGAGCCGCAGTGGTTGAGGCAGTGGTGGAGGCAGTGGTTGAGGCAGTGGTTGAGGCAGTGGTGGAGGCAGTGGTGGAGGCAGTGGTGGAGGCAGTGGTGGAGGCAGTGGTTGAGACAATGGTGGAGGCAGTGGTTGAGGCAGTGGTATTTAACCCTTTCAGGGTCCAGAGGCCAAATTTCAGAGGGTACACCAGTGTCCAAGAATTTAAAAAAAAAAAATCTTATTTTTTCTTATGAAATGGTAGAAAATCTTTTTCTGAAGGTAATAAAACAAAAAGTACGAATTTGATGGAAAATTGACGAAATTATGCTCTTGCGAATTTTGATGCGTCAGCGATATTTACGCATCAGCAATTTTCCTGACTTTGACTCCCATTTTAGGCAAATTACATTATTCCAGTCGAACAAATTCTTAGCTATGTCACTAGTATTACTTCTATTCTATCGATTGAGGACAAGAAATCGCCCAGTCAACTGTTTCAACTACAAAATAAAGTGATCGGAAATTGGTAATTTAGCCAATTTAACTCAAAGTTCAAAATATTCCAATTTCAAAATAGGGTGCAGAATAAACAATGCAGGCATTCCTGGCACTAAACTAACATTTCCTCTGTTCATTAGATACGTTTTCAGTCTTTACAAATGAATTCCATTTTTATTTTTTATTTACATAATGAATTTTTATTCAAACCAAAAAATGGAAGATTTACTGTCATGCAATATTGTAATAATTGTACAGTGGTACCTCGAGTTACGATATTTTTTCGTTCGAGAATGCTGTTCAAGTGCCATTACCAAACGAATTTATCCCCATAAGGAATAATGTAAAATAGACTAGTCCTTTTACACCCCCAAAAATATACTTACAAAAGCATTTAAAAAAATAAACTTACATAAAAGGGAGATTTTGGGGACCATCGTAACTCGAAGTACCACTGTATAAATAATATCACCACATTAGTGAATGTATATTAGACCCACCAGCTGACGCGTATTAGACTTGTGACGACATTTGTTTACTCTTGAACATCGGCAAAAATTGAACATTTCTGCTACTTTAAGCTCAATTTCAAGCCATTTTCATTACTAAAACCAATCAAAATTATCTCTATTTCTGTAAAATATCTTCCATTCTATCAAATGAGACCAAGAAATTGCAAATACAACTATAAAAAACATACGAAAAAACACCACAAATTCGCTGTTTTATTCCAAAATTACGGTCTCAAGTTTTTTCTCTCTCATTATGCAGTGTGCTGCAGGATTTGTTTTATGTGGTGCACACTTACCACATAGATGTATTCTCTCGTATCTAGGCCAAAATTTACCACTCACAACTTATCTGAGTGAGCTGAGCTCATGGCATAGATCTACGGTTTGGGCCCTGGCTTCAAAGCTGTATATCTATGGGATGGACCCTGAAAGGGTTAAGTAGTTAAAGGTCCAAGTCAGACCAAAACATCGTCATGAGTTTTGGTCTGGCCTGTGCAGGTTATTTATGTAGCACACCTCTGATTAGTCTTACCACTTATTCTACTGCCAAAGTCTGTCTTAAGGCCAGATTTCATTGTTAATGGCCTGGTCAACCAAGCTGTTGTTGCCACTGGTGTGCAGATTTACCTAACCATTGCAACCTGATGGATCAGGCTTTTATAATGGTTCAAATTTGAATTATATATTACACATGATACATCATCTGTAAAAAAAAAATAGATGACAATTAATATTACACAAAGAAATGATTCACTGCCCCCTCCCCTTGCCTCACTATTTTAATGTAACAAAATTATTAAATTATCTTACCTGTTTAACATGATAATGATTTTCGAAGCAAAGCCACTGTCGAAAGTAGCATTCAGACGTAAGTGAGAGAAGTTCTGGTGGTGTATGTAGAAGACTGGAGAGCCAAGAGAAATGGGTCCTAGTTCTCCAAGACATTTACTTGCTTCTAATGCAACCTAAAATATTTAAACACGTTATATATTTTGACAATTATTCAACACTGTATCTTTGCCATTAACCTAGACAAAGTAAAAAACAACTTGCCCAGATAATCTAAATACAAAAGTGTAATAAACAATGTATAAGTCATCCCAGATGGAGACAAATAAACACAAGAGATAAAAAGTATAGTGTACCTACAAGAAGAAGACCTTAGTTGTGGCCTAAAAAAAATATAGGAATCCTCTTACTTTGTTATATTTCTGCTGTGGATTCACTTTTACCATTGTTGAGACGGTGTCTGAAAACACTTACACTAAATACTGTTATCAGAAATTATACAAAATCATAAGCATAAAATTTAAGTACAAGAGAGTAATTATCTGTGAGTGTAGTCAGTCGGTCATATTAAATAATCATACAAATTTGGCCCCAGTGTGAAGAAATATCTCGTGGAAAATAAATTAGGCCTTAAGTGCCTCCTGGTAATGGACAATGCTCCTTCTCATCCTCGAGACTTGGAAGAGCAAATTGTGGAGGACTTTAAGTTCATCACAGTGAAGTTCTTGCCCCCTAATACCACTCCTCTCCTCCAGCCCATGGACCAGCAGGTCATTTCAAATTTCAAAAAACTCTACACCAAAGCAATGTTTCAAAGATGCTTTGACATAACCTCGGACACTCAATTGACCCTAAAAGAGTTTTGGAAAGATCACTTCACTACTTCACTATCCTCCATTGCATAAGCCTTATAGGTAAGGCTTGGGAGGGAGTGACTTCCAGGATTTTGAACTCTGCTTGGAGAAAATTGTGGCCAGACTGTGTCCCAGAGAGGGATTTTGAAGGTTTTGGGGCTGAGCCTCAGGACCCTGACCCCTGAGCCTGTTGTGGAAGAAATTGTGGCACTGGGGAAGTCCATGGGGTTGGAGGTTAGTAGCAAGGCTGTGGAAGAGTTGGTGGAGGATGACAATGAAGAGATAACCACTGCAGATCTGCAAGAGCTTCATCTGCAATGGCAACAGACCACAGTTCAGGAAATTGGTCCAGAGGAGGAGGAGGAAGAGAGATGGAAGACATTGCCTTCTTCAAAGATTAAGGAGATTTGTGCCCAATGGACTAATGTACAAAGATTTATGGATGATTTTCACCCTAACAAAGCTGTTGCAGGCCGTGCTGGCAACATGCACAATGACAATGTGGTGTCCCATTTCAGGGACGTTTTAAAGAAACGCCAGACACAGAGCTCCTTGGACAGATTTTTTGTCAGAGAGGGGTCCAGTGACTCTCAACCTGGTCCTAGTGGCATTAAAAGAAAAAGAAGGGAAGTAACCCCGGAAAAGAACTTGGTACCTGAAGTGTTAACGGAAGGAGATTCCCTTCCAAACACTAGCAACTACTACTTCCTCTTCCCTCCTTCAATCTTCCACACATCAACAACTCTTCAATAAAGGTAAGTGATAAGTTATTACTGTTTTATTTATTTGTGGTAATTTATATCTCATTCTTTTCTGTGTAATTTAATGTGGAAACAATATTTATTTTATTACTTTTGGGTGTCTGGAACAGATTAATTGAATTTCCATTATTTATTATAGGGAAAATAGATTCGGATTGAGTAATATTCGGTTTAAGTAGCGCCCTCTGGAACGGATTAATTACATAATCCGGGGGTCCACTGTAGTGTAAATTACCTAGGATAATCCAAAAAATCCAGACAAATTGCTATACTGTGCTTGTAGATAGTGATCGTGTGTAATACCAGTTGGTTCATGAGCAACTCTCTGAGACAGACAGAAAGATTGTGACACACAGGCAGACAGAAAGACACAGACAGACAGACAATGTTTATGAGTAACAGTGAAAACAAAGAAAGGCAGTGTACCCTCATCAAATGTCACCACTTCTCTTTTATCTCTTATCTCTGACCTGTCAGCAGAGTGACACTGGTCTTATACCATGCTTCAATTATTATTATTGCTATTATTATTATTCTTCATGTATCCAAAACATTGCTGGGATCTATAAATACTATACATACATATATATAAATACTATACATACATATATGAAGTAGGTTGGTAGTCAGCAACCACCCAAGGAGGTACTACCGTCCTTCCAAGTGAGTGTAACATGAAAGCCTGTATTTGTTGTACATGATGGTAGGATTGCTGGTGTCTTTTTTCTGTCTCATAAACATGCAAGATTTCAGGTACGTCTTGCTACTTTTACTTACACTTAGGTCACGCTACACATACATGTACACGTTTATGTATACACACTCATCTAAGTTTTCTTTGATTTTATCTTAATAGTTCTTGTTCTTATTGCTTTTCCTTTCATATCCATGGGGAAGTGGAATAAGAATCTTTCCTCCGTAAGCCATGCGTGTTGTAAAAGTCAACTAAAATGCCGGGAACAATGGGCTAGTAACCCCTTTTCCTGTACATTGATTTACTAAAAAGAAAAAGAAGAAAACCGTCAAAGTGGGATGTTTGAATGTGCGTGGATGTTGTGCGAATGATAAGAAAGAGATGATTGTATATGTTATGAATAAAAAGAAGCTGGATGTCCTGGCTTTAAGTGAGACAAAGCTGAAGGGGGTAGGAGAGTTTCAGTGGGGAGAAATAAATGGGATTAGGTCAGGGGTTTCAAATAGAGTTAGAGATAAAGAAGGAGTGGTAATAATGTTGAATAATCAGTTATGGCAGGTAAAGAGGGAATATAAATGTATAAATTCAAGGATTATGTGGAGTAAAATAAAGGTTGGATGTGAAAAGTGGGTTATAGTAAGTGTTTATGCACATGGAGAGGAGAGAAGTGTAGAGGAGAGAGAGATTTTGGGAAATGTTGAGTGAGTGTGTGGGAAGTTTTGAACCAAGTGAGAGAGTAATTGTGGTTGGGGATCTTAATGCTAAAGTGGGTAAAAATGTTGTGGAGGGAGACGTAGGTAAATTTGGGGTGCCAGGGGTAAATGTAAATGCGGAACCATTAATTGAGCTATGTGTAGAGCTATGTGCTATATCATACAAGGTATGATATAGCACGTAAGGAAAGTAGTTTGTTAGATTATGTATTGGTGGATAAAAGGTTGATAGGTAGGCTTCAGGATGTACATGTTTATAGAGGGGCAACGGATATATCGGATCATTATTTAGTTGTAGATACAGTTAGAGTAAAAGGTAGATGGGACAAAAAGAAAATGGCAACAGCAAGTAAGAGAGAGGTAAAAGTGTATAAACTAAGGGAGGAGGAAGTTAGGGTGAGATATAAGCAACTATTGGCAGAAAGGTGGGCTAGTGCAAGTATGAGTAGTGGGGGGGTTGAAGAGAGTTGGGATAATACACACACAACCCGCACATATAAAAGAGAGGAGCTTACGACGACGTTTCGGCCCGACTTGGACCATTTACAAAGTCACACTAACACACAGAGACAGAGGAAGGGTATTTATAGGCAGGCAGACAGGGGAGGGTACAAGAGAGTGGGGTAATGATGGAGTAGTGGAAGTAGTAGTAGTAGTAATGGTAGTAGAGGAGACAGTCATATGGGAAGGAGCACTGCAATGAGGCTAGCGGCCCGCAAGGGTGGTACGAGAGGGAAGAAAAGCGAATAAAATGAAGGAAAATACAAGGCAAAAGAAAAGAAAGGAAAACCCATAGCAGAAAAAAAGGAAAAGGGGGAAGAGAAGAAAGGGAAGGAATCAGGTTAAGTCACGGGTGTTCTGAAGTTTAGAGCATTTAACAATGTAATGAGAGAGGAAAGCATCAACAGAGACAAAGCCAGGGCTAAGATTCATACAGGGAAAGTTGTGTATAAGGGAGGATTCAACCAGGCGGCGACTATGAAAGTTGGACGTAGGGTAGACAGTTTTAGCAGAAGACCAAGCAATAGGATGACTGTGATCTCTGACATGACAGAAAAGAGCATTATTAGTGTCGGCAAGCCTAACACTATTTTTGTGCTCCCTGAGTCTGTCAGAAAGAGATCGGCCAGTTTCTCCGAAGTACTGAAGAGGACAGGAGGAGCAAGAAATAGAGTAGACACCAGGAGAATCTGTGGAGGGAGGGGAAGTATGAACTAGAGTTGGGATAGTTTTAAAAATGCAGTATTAGAATGTGGGGCAGAAGTTTGTGGCTACAGGAGGGTGGGTGCAGGAGGAAAGAGGAGTAAAAGGTGTGATAAAAGAGAAAAAGGTAGCTTATGAGAGGTTTTTACAAAACAGAAGTGTTAATAGAAGAGCAGAGTACAGTGGAACCCCAGTTAACGAACACCCTGAAAATCGTGCAATTATGTAAGTATAATATTGTAAGTGCTTGTGGAAGTGTATTTTTGGGGGTCTGAAATAGACTAACCTAAATGACATTTTTTCTTAAGGAAGTAAATTCGTTCGGTAATGGCACTTGAGCAGGCTTCTGCAATGAATTTTTTTCGTTAACCAGGGTTCCACTGTATATGGAGAGTAAAAGAAAGACGAAGAGAGTGCAAAAGAAGAGCAGATGAAAGAATGGGAGAGGCTCTGTCAAGAAATTTTGCTGAAAACAAGAAAAAGTTTTGGAGTGAGATAAACAAGGTAAGAAAGCCTAGGGAACAAATGGATTTGTCAGTTAAAAACAGAGTAGGGGAGTTAGTAGATGGGGAGCTGGAGGTATTGGGTAGATGGCGGGAATATTTTGAGAAACTTTTAAATGTCGATGAAAAAAGGGAGGTGGTAATTTCATGTACAGTGGACCCCCGAGTTTCGTAAAAACTTCACTCCTGAAGTCTGCTCAAGTGCCATTACCGAACGAATTTACTCCCTTAAGGAAAAATTTCACGTAGGTTAGTCTATTTCAGACCCCCAAAAATACACTTCCACAAGAACTTACAAAATTATACTTACATAATTGCACGATTTCCGGGGTATTCGTTAACCGAGGGTCCACTGTACTGGCCAGGGAGGTACAACATCGTTTAGGAGTGAAGAAGAGCAGGATGTGAGTGTGGGGGAGGTGCGTGAGGCATTACGTAGAATGAAAGGGAGTAAAGCAGCTGGAACTGACGGGATCATGACAGAAATGTTAACCCTTTGACTGTCGGAGGCCCCTCTCTGAAACTGTCATTCTATGTCGGGAAATATTCGAAAAAAAAAAAAAAATTTTCTTATCAAAATGTTAAGATTATTTTTGTGATTGTTTAAATCCCCAAAAAAAAAATTTGCGATCAGTATTTACCAAGATATAGAGGCGTAAAGTTGGCAAAAAATGAGCCGCGTATGGCAACAGCGGCGAATGCCGCTCACCCGGTAAACTTTGGTTTACTTCCTTTCGTAGGTTTCTTGTTTTTTTTCACTATTTTATTTTTTTACATAACTTATGTGGCCTGTGAGACCAAAGTAAGGTGCAATGTATATATATACACTCGTTGTATGCAACACAATAATCACACAAACATTAGTATCATTATATTGTTAACAAAACTTGTTTACACCAACCAACAATAAAAAAAATTGTTTATTACTATTGTTCTATAATATATATACACATATATAATGACTAGACACTTTCCATCAACTGCAATTAGTACTTCAAAGCTCCAAGCTATGTGTGTGTGTGTGGGGGGGGGGGACATCTAAATTTGCTGAGTCAGGGTAAGGCAGCTGTCAAAATGACATATTATACCATTACTCACCACCCCACACTGCCTGTCAACCTGTCAACACAAAAGGGGACCCATGTCTTCTTCTCCACAACCTCCTTCCTTTCCTTCATACCTACCTTCCTAGCTTCCTTTTTTCCTTCATTCCTTCCTTTCTTTTTGCCTTCCTTTCTTACATATTTCCTTCCTTCCTTCCTCTCATCTCTTCCTTCCTGCCTTCCTTCCTTCATTCCTTCCTTTATTTCTTCCTTCCTTTCTTACTTCTTTTGTTCCTTCCTTCCTCTCATCTCTTCCTTCCTTCCTTTCTCTCTTTCTTTCTTTCTTACTTTCTTCCTTCTTCCTTTCCTCCTTCCTTATTTCTTTCCTTCCTTCCTCTCATCTCTTCTTTCCTTCCTTCCTTCCTTCCTCTCATCTCTTCTTTCCTTCATTCCTTCCTCATATCTCTTCCTTCCTTACTTTCTTTCTTTCTTCCTTCCTTCCTTCTGGTATCCTGGGCATTGCTTTCGGTCACAAACTTCTCAAAACCATGAAATTTATCTTCAGAGACACTTCCATCTGTGTTAGAGCTATCATTGAGGAAGAGAAATGTCCCAGATGCGCCAAGGAGTCAAATAATTCTTACCGCTAGGCATGTTGAACAAGGACTACTGAAATGGTGTTCCCACAATGCACCAGTGGCTGCCCGATTTCTTTTATACTGCACACACTGACCACACAGACCCATTCTCTCACATGTGGGCCTACCAGCTTTCTCCTGCTTGATTTGAGGCCGCTAGAATTTAGGCGTATAAATACGTCCGAAACATTGGCTCGTAAGACGTATATATATGTCCGAAACAGTCAAAGGGTTAAAAGCAGGGGAGGATATAGAGCTGGAGTGGTTGGTATTTTTGTTTAATAAATGTATGAAAGAGGGGAAGGTACCTAGGGATTGGCAGAGACCATGTAAAGGGAAGGGGGATAAAAGAGAGTGTAAAAATTATAGGGAAGAAGTTTACTGAGTATACCAGGTAAAGTGTATGGCAGGGTTATTATTGAAAGAATTAGAGGTAAGACAGAGAGTAGGATTGCAGATGAGCAAGGAGGCTTTAGAGTGGGTATGGGATGTGTAGATCAAGTGTTTACAGTGAAGCATATATGTGAACAGTATTTAGATAAAAGTAGAGAAGTTTTTATTGCATTTATGGATTTAGAAAAGGCATATGATAGAGTGGATAGGGGAGCAATGTGGCAAATGTTGCAAGTGTATGGAATAGGTAGTAAGTTACTGAAGGCTGTAAAGAGTTTTTATGAGGATAGTGAGGTTCAGGTTAGGATGTGTAGGAGAGAGGGAGATTACTTCCCGGTAAAAGTAGGTCTTAGACAGGGATGTGTAATGTCACCATGGTTGTTTAATATATTTATAGATGGGGTTGTAAAGAAGTAAATGCTAGGGTGTTGGGGAGAGGGGTGGGATTAAATTATGGAGAATTAAATGCAAATGGGAGTTGACACAGGTACTTTTTGCTGATGATACTGTGCTTATGGGAGATTCTAAAGAAAAGTTGCAAAGGTTAGTGGACGAGTTTGGGAGAGTGTGTAAAGGTAGAAAGTTAAAAGTGAACATAGATAAGAGTAAGGTGATGAGGGTATCAAACTATTTAAATAAAGAAAAATTGGATATCACATTGGAGAGAGGGATTATGGAAGAAGTAAATGTTTTCAGATATTTGGGAGTTGACGTGTCAGCGGATGGGTTTATGAAGGATGAGGTTAACCATAGAATTGATGAAGGAAAAAAGGTGAGTGGTGCGTTGAGGTATCTGTGGAGACAAAAAACGTTATCCAAGGAGGCAAAGAAGGGAATGTACGAAAGTATAGTGGTACCAACACTCTTATATGGGTGTGAAGCATGGGTTGCAAATGCTGCAGCGAGGAGGCTGGAGGCAGTGGAGATGTCCTGTCTAAGGGCAATGTGTGGTGTAAATATTATGCAGAAAATTCAGAATGTGGAAATTAGGAGAAGGTGAGGAGTTACTAAAAGTACTTGTCAGAGGGCTGAAGAGGGGTTGTTGAGGTGGTTTGGTCATTTAGAGAGAATGGATCAAAGTAGAATGACTTGGAGAGCGTATAAATCTGAAGGGGAAGGAAGGCGGGGTAGGGGTCGTCCTAGAAAAGGTTGGAGGGAGGGGGTAAAGGAGGTTTTGTGGGCGAGGGGCTTGGACTTCCAGCAAGCATGTGCGAGCGTTTTAGATAGGAGTGAATACAGACGAATGGTTTTTGGGACCTGACGAGCTGTTGGAGTGTGAGCAGGGTAACATTTTGTGAAGGGATTCAGGGAAACCAGTTAATTGATTTAGTTGGACTTGAGTCCTGGAAATGGGAAGTACAATGCCTGCACTTTAAAGGAGGGGTCTGGGATAGTGACAGCTGGGAGGGACTAAAATAGGTGAAAATGTTCACCTGTCAATGTGTGTGCAGTTATTGTGTAGCATACATGCCATAAAAGTTACTTGGAAAAATAAAATGGTAAAAAATAAAAGAAAAAAGTAAAAAAAAAAAAAAAAAAAATAAACTCTTACTGAGTGACCAGTTCAATTTCTGTCAACTTCACGCCTCCATATCTCCGTAAGTAGTAAGTATTGATCGCAATTTTTTTTTTAGCCTATAAAATTTAGAAGAAAAAACTATCATTTCATAAGAATTTTTTTGTTTTTTTCGAATATTTTGCCACCCTGGGTTGGAGTTAAGAATCGAGGGTCTCGACCCTAAAAGGGTTAATACGACATGACATCAGTAAATCCCTGGTGTTTGCCATGCTGTTTGCTCTAGCTGGCACTCAATTGAACTGGTGCTTCCACAAGGTACTAAGTGGTCCCAGACTTTTTTAATACTGCACACACCAAGTGTTAAGACCCATTCTATACTGACCAGGCATCTCAGGCCAATTGTGCCAAATCTGGAAGCAGGAAAAATAAAACGCTGATCTACGTTTGGAGTGCTAGCGTTGACAACATAGATCTACATTTGGACAGTTTAAGGGTTAAATCCTTCTTTCGTTCTTATGAGGCTGCTCTTATTGCTTCCAGGCGTTGTAAGAATAAACTTCACTTTCTACATGACTGTCTTTCTGAACAAGCTTTGCTACCTTCCTTCTCCCATTTCCTCAAACCCAACACCTACGGCACTCCCTCTCCTGATCATGCCCATCTCTTACTTCAACAGCTCATTCTTTCTACTAAGTTTCAAGTTGAAGATGCCTTTTTTACTCTCCGTCAGGATCAACATGCTCTCTTTTCTTCTCTTCCACAAGATCTCTGTAACCTTCTCACTACCCTATTTTGAAATTGGAATATTTTGAACTTTGTGTTAAAGTGGCCAAATTACCAATTTCCAATCACTTTATTGGGTAGTTGAAACAGTTGACTGGGCAATTTCTTGTGCTCAATCGATAAAATAGAAGTATTACTAACGAAATAGCTAAGAATTTGGTCGACTGGAAAATTCTAATTGGCATAAAATGGGAGTCAAAGTCGGCAAAATTGCTGACGCGTAAATATCGCTGACGCATCAAAATTCGCGAGAGTGTAACTTCATCAATTTTCCATCAAATTTCGTACTTTTTGTTTTAATACCTTGAAAAAAAGATTCTCTACCATTTCATAAGAAAAAATAATTTTTTTTTTTTAAATTCTTGGACCCTGGCTGTCACTCTGAGATTTGACCTCTGGACCCTAAAAGGGTTAAATCTAATACTAACATTGTCATCCTCTCTTCTGACAGAGGCAATTCAGTAGTTATCCTTGATCACAAGGATTACCTCCATAAAGCTGAAGCCTTGCCCTCTGACTCACGTACCTACACTCATCTCATTTAACTCTCTTGATCGCATCAAGAGAACTTTCAACAAGAAAATAAAGACACTCTCTGATCTCTGTCCTGCTGACTTTGACCTTGTTCAACGTTTTTGTGTCATTTGTCCCTCTCTGCCTTATTTCTACGGTCTTCCTAAAACTCACAAGCCAAATATCCCTCTATGTCTTACCTCTTTCCTGGCCAAAACTCTCACTCCTATTCTTGGTACTTTTCTCCTGCTCACCTTCGTCACTCTCAAGACTTCATCGAACATGTTTGCTCTCTCCCGACCTGTAAGATGTTCAGTCTTCATGTTGAGTCCCTCTTTACCAATGTCCATCCTGCTGATGTTCTTAATATTCTGAGAGAGAAGGCCAATGAAGGGTTACTTCATCTTCCTATACCTACTGATGTCTTTCTTGATCTTATTCGCCTTTGTGTGGACTCGAATTCCTTTTCCTTCCAAGGTAAATAGTATTCTCCAACCTTCAGTGTCACTATGGGTTTTCCTCTATCCCCTGTTCTTGCTAACCTTTATATGGAATACAGTCAACCCCCAGTGTTTGTGAGCGTCGGAGTTCGTTAAGTTTTTTCATGAAAATTTTGGCTCGGTGTTCATGAATCCGCTCGGAGTTCATGATTCGTCCTGGACGCGTACGCGTGGCCTGAGCGGGCCCAGGCACTCCATTCAGCATCAGTGTGCTATTATTTACCAGCGAGCGACCACCACCCACGCATTCATACCAGATATATTGTCATTATTCCAGTGTTTTTAGTGCTTGCAATTACTAAATAAGCCACCATGGGCCCCAAGAAAGCTCCTAGTGCCAGCCCTGTGGTAAAGAATGTCAGAAATACAGTAGAACTGAAGGAGATCATTGCACAATGGACTGATGTGCAAGGCTTTATGGATGAATATCACCCTAACAAAGCTGTTGCACGCCGTGCTGGCAACCTGTACAATGACAATGTGGTGTCCCATTTCAGGGATGTTTTAAAGAAACACCAGACAGATTTTTATGAGAGAAAGTTCCAGTGACTCTCAACCTGGTCCTAGTGGCATTAAAAGAAAAAGGCCAGTAACCCCAGAAAAGAACTTGGCACCTGCAGTGTTATTGGAAGGGGATTCCCCTTCCAAACACTAGCATACTACTCCATCCTCTCTCCTCCTCCTGTCTTCCACACATCAACAACTCTTCAATAAATGTAAGTGACATGTTATTGCACTATTATTTCTTTATTTCTCATTGTTTTGTGTGTAATTTAATGTCTATATGTTGTAAAAAAAATATTTTATTTTAATACTTTTGGGTGTCTGGAACGGATTAATTTTATTTCCATTATTTCTTATGGGGAAAATAGATTCGGAGTTCATGATATTCGGTGTTCATGACGCCCTCTGGAATGGATTAATTAATCACGAAAACCGGGGGTTCACTGTACTTTGAAATTATTATCCTTCCTACTAGTGATGTGCGACCTTCCCTCTGGTTCCACAATGTTGATGACATCTTTGATCTTTGGGCTCATGACTTTAGTCTCTTCCAACCATTTCTCGATGCCCTTAACATTCTTGCTTCTTCCATAAAGTTTAAAGATGACTGGGAATCTAATTCTTCGCTTCATTTCCTTGATGTACATGTCCACTGCTCAGACACAGGCTTGTACATTCACTACTTTTCTTATCATACTCCCTCTGTCAAAGTGTTTTCGTTTCTCTCTTTCGCCATGCTCTCCGCATTTGTGACCCTCAGTTCCTTGAATTGGAAATTTCCACTCTTCATAATTTGTTCTCTAGTCTTGGCTACCCATCCCATTTCATAAACTCTGCCTTCTCACATGCTAAATGGACAACAAACTTACTTTTCACCAAACTAACACTCTTTGCAGTAATTTAGTTCATACCTCTCCTCCTGCAATAGATGCCCCTGTTGTCTACTTAATTTTATGTTCCTCTTGTCCTCTTCAGAACTTTGGAGAAACTGGCCATTCTCTTTCTGACAGACTCAAGGAGCACAAAGTAGTACAGTCATACCCCGTGTTACGATGCTATCATCTTACGTTATTTTCGAGTACCGATATTTATAACGTAAAAAATTTGATTGCGATTTACGATGTTTGCTTCGTGTAACGACATTCGACCGGACGTGTCCGCTGGCGCCCAGCTGAGCGCGCACCCAGGGAGCGTCAGTGTGCTATTGTTTACAAGTGAGAGCGACCACCCACCCACACCCACGCATTCATACCAGTACATTGTCATTATTCCACTGTTTTTAGTGCTTGCAACTGCTAAATAAGCCACCATGGGCCCCAAGAAAGCTCCTAGTGCCAAGCCTGTGGTAAAGAATGTGCAGGGAGTGAAGCATTCATGCAGGGAGTGTAGCATTTATGCAGGGAGTGTAGCAGGCATGCAGGGAGTGTAGCAGGCATGCAGGGAGTGTAGCAGGCATGCAGGGAGTGTAGCAGGCATGCAGGGAGTGTAGCAGGCATGCAGGAGTGTAGCAAAGATGCAGAGAGTGTAGCAGGCATGCAGGGAGTGTAGCAGGCATGCAGGGAGTGTAGCAAAGATGCAGGGAGTGAGCAGGGATACAGGGAGGTAGCAGGGATGCAGGGAGTGTAGCAGGATGCAGGGAGTGAGCAAGGATGCAGGGAGTGTAGCAGGGATGCAGGGAGTGTAGCAAGGATGCAGGGAGGTAGCAAGGATGCAGGGAGTGAGCAAGGATGCAGGGAGGTAGCAAGGATGCAGGGAGTGTAGCAAGGATGCAGGGAGTGTAGCAAGGATGCAGGGAGTGTAGTAGGCATGCAGGGAGTGTAGTAGGCATGCAGGGAGTGTAGCATTCATGCAGGGAGTGTAGCATTCAAAGAAAAAGGCCAGTAACCCCAGAAAAGAACTTGGTACCTGCAGTGTTAATGGAAGGATTCCCTTCCAAACACTAGCATACTACTCCACCTTCTCCCTCCTCCCGTCCTCCACACTTCAACAACTCTTCAATAAATGTAAGTGACATATTATTGTACAATATTTACATGTGTATTTAGGTATTATTCATTAAATTGTGTATTATTTAATGTCAAAAAGTTCTAAAAAATATTTTATTTAACTACTTTTGGAAGTCTTGGACGGATTAAATTTATTTCCATTATTTCTTATGGGGAAAATTGATTGTGTAACGATTGTTTCGCCTTAAAATATGCCCTCTCTGACGGATTAATATCGTAAGTCGAGGTACCACTGTATTAGGCTTGCCAACGCCAACAATGCTTTTTTCTGTCATGTTAGAGATCACAGTCATCCTACTGACTGGCCATCTGCTAAAACTGTCTACCCTACTTCTGACTTTCACAGTCGCCGTCTTGTTTAATATCCCTTATACACAACTTTCCTTATTTGAACCTTAGTCCTGGCTTTGTCTCTGTAGATGCCTTCCTTTCCCATTACACTGTCAAGTGCTCCAAACTTCAGAACACACCTGACTTAACCTGAATCTTTTTTTTCTAATCCTCTTTCTACTTCTCCTTTCCTTTTTTTTCTTTTTCTTGTTCTGGGTTTCATTTCTTCTGCCTTGGGTGTTTTGTCCTTTATTTTTTTCCCCGTGTTTTTCGTTTTACCCCTTGTGGGCTCTTAGCTCTCCTGCAGTGCTCCTCTTTCTTGGCCGTTGACTGACTCCACTACTACAGGTCGGCCATTACAAATCCGGCAATCAGTAATCCGGTTCCATTAGTAATCTGGCACTAATTTCGGCTAGCATAATTTCAAATTTCTGGGGTCACCACACTAACCTGCTGCTACTGTTTCGTGGCGCTACTTGCTGCAGAAGTCATTCCAATCACTTTTTTCCATTTATTGTTATAATCTGCTCACTTTTAGCCCTAGCCATGGTTCCAATGAATAAAAGAAATGCTTTTCATTGTGTAAAGCACATACACCGTACATCGTCCATAAAAGATAAGGTGGCTTAGAAGCCATTGTTGGTTGCCATGAACTCAGCTCACCCAAATAAGCTGTAACCAGTAAATTTCAGTCTACATATGAGATAATAGGTCTGTGTGGTAAGTGTGCACTTACCACACGGCAGCACGCAGTGCATGAGAAAAAGAATTGCGAGAGTGTTTATGGTGTAAAACCGGCTTTGCGGTGTATTTTTGTGTGGTTTTTATGGTTGTATTCTCTTTTTTTTGTTTCATTTGATAGAATGGAAGATATATTACAGAAATAGATATGATTTTGATTGGGTTCACGACAGAAAGTACCTTGAAATTGAGCTCAAAATAGTGGAAATGTTTGATTTTCGCCGATGTTCAAGATTAAACAAATAAAGTCACCGTCCAATACGTGTCCAACTGGCTGGTCTAATACACAGTCATAAATGGGTTGTCATTATTTATACAATTATTACAATAATGCAGTAGTCTACATAACAGTAAATCTTCTATTTTTTGTGTGAATAAAAATTCAAAATGGAAAGCAAACGTAATTTAAGAGGGGCCTGGAGACGTGACTAATGAACAGAGAAAATATTATTTTAGTGCCAGGAATGTCTACATTGTTAATTCTGGATCCTATTTTGAAATTGGCATCTCTTGAAATTTGTGTGAAATTGGCCAAATTACCAATTTCTGACCACTTTATTGGATAGTTGAAATAGGTAAATGGGCGGTTTCTTGTACTCAGTCGACAGTATAGAAAGAATACCAGCAAAATAGCTATGAGTTTTGTAGAACAATGGAATGGGTCAAAAAAGGGCTTAAAGTGGGTGAAATCACCTGTATAAATACTGCTATTGGGCTAAGTGTATTTTAACCTATTCACCCTGTAATCCAGTAAAAATCCCTAATCCAGCACCCTACAGGTCCTGATGGTGTCTGATTAGTGATGGTCAACCTGTACTACGTAATTTCCTACTACCTTTGGCCCCTACCTTCACTTTTGCCTCTCTTCACTAATCACTCTCCCTTTCTATTCTTGTCCCATCATCCACTCTCCCTACTTTACACTACCACTACTACTTCTACCACTACTTCCACTACCTGCTTTACCACTACTACTCCTCCCACCTATCTTGTCCCGTCACTCCCAGCTGGACTATATACTGGCTCCATCTCTCTTTTCTATTAGTGTGACTTTGTAAATGGTCCAAGTCAGACTGATACATTGTCATAAGCTCCTCGCCTATGCGCGGATTATTTGTATACAAATAGGTGTGCAAAGTGCATGTACACACACACACATGCACACTAACACACACACCGTATAACATACCTGCTCATTGGTTCCAGAAGCTAGAGTAACAAGGCGATAAGTAAGTTGATGTCCGACACTTTCCTTGTCCACACCTTCAGATCTGTACAAATCTGCTATTTGTGCTCCATGATTTTGTAACTGAAAAAAAAATCCTGGTAAAGAAAACTCTTGATAATGAAAGATTCTCTATATACAAAGTACCAGCTCAGGAGCCCTATTTACTGGAGGAAGGTAGAACTGAAGGAAGGTAGAACTGGAGGAAGGTAGAACTGAAGGAAGGTAGAACTGAAGGAAGGTAGAACTGAAGGAAGGTAGAACTGGAGGAAGGTAGAACAGAGGAAGGTAGAACTGAAGAAAGGTAAAACTGGAGGAATGTAGAACTGAAAGAAGGTAAAACTGAAGGTAGGTAGAACTGGAGGAAGAACTGAAGGAAGGTAGAACTGGAGGAAGGTAGAACAGAGGAAGGTAGAACTTGAGGAATGTAGAACGGAGGGAAGATAGAACTGGAGGAAGGTAGAACAAAGGAAGGCTTAACTGAAGGAAGATAGAACTGGAGGAAGGTAGAACTGAAGGAAGGTAGAATGGAAGAAGGTAGCACTGAAGGAAGGTAGAACTGAAGGAAGGTAGAACTGGAGGAAGGTAGAATGGAGGAAGGTAGAACTGAAGGAAGGTAGAACTGAAGGAAGGTAGAACTGGAGGAAGATAGAACAGAGGAAGGTAGAACTGAAGGATGATAGAACTGAAGGAAGGTAGAACTTGAGGAAGGTAGAATGGAGGGAAGATAGAACTGAAGGAAGGTAGAACATAATAAGGTAGAACTGAAGGAAGGTAGAACAAAGGAAGGTTTAACTGGAGGAAGGTAGAACAGAGGAAGGTAGAACAGAGGAAGGTAGATCTGAAGGAAGGTAGAACAGAGGAAAGTAGAACTGAAGGAAGATAGAACTGAAGGTATAACTGGAGGAAGGTAGAATGGAGGAAGGTAGAACTGAAGGAAGGTAGAACTGAAGGATGGTAGAACTGAAGGAAGGTAGAACTTGAGGAAGGTAGAATGGAGGGAAGATAGAACTGAAGGAAGGTAGAACTGAAGGAAGGTAGAACTGAAGGAAGGTAGAACAAAGGAAGGTTTAACTGAAGGAAGGTAGAACTGGAGGAAGGTAGAACAGAGGAAGGTAGAACTGAAGGTAGATCTTAAGGAAGGTAGAACTGGAGGAAGGTAGAACAGAGGAAAGTAGAAATGAAGGAAGGTAAAACTGAAGGAAGGTAGAATGGAAGAAGGTAGAACTGAAGGAAGGTAGAACTGAAGGAAGGTAGAACTGGAGGAAGGTAGAACTGAAGGAAGGTAGAACTGAAGGAAGGTAGAACTGAAGGAAGGTAGAACTGAAGGAAGGTAGAACCAGTGCCTTGAGAGGATCAACTTCCTGGCAGCTGAAGTATGTTCAGGGCATATTCCCCTAAGAAAGAAGAAGAGAAGAAGTAAACTGGAGAGAGAAAGACGCTCCCTCTACAGAAGAAGACGAAGAATCACTGAGCTCCTCAAGAACGCTAGATTATCTGATACACAGAAGAAAGCACTGACCAGGGAAGTGGAAAGTATTGAACTTAACTTAAAAGACTCATACAGGACCCAGGAGAGACAGGAGGAGCTAAAAGTGATTAGCAAAATTGAAAGAAATTCGAAATATTTCTTTTCATTTGCCAAAAACAAGGCAAATACCACATCTAGTATTAGGCCCTTGCTCAGACAAGATAGGTCTTACACAGATGGCAACAAAGAAATAAGTAAAATACTGAAATCCCAATACGACTGTGTTTAGTGAGCCACTAATCAGTCTAAAGATTGACAATCCAAATGATTTTTTCATGAATGAGCCTCAAAACTCCATCAATGTATGCCAGATTTCTGACATTACCCCAACTCTGACAGACTTTGAGAAAGCCATTGACAACATGCCCATGCACTCAGCCCCAGGCCCAGACTCGTGGAACTCTGTGTTCATAAAGAAGTGCAAGAAACCCCTTTCGCAAGCCCTAAGTAAAATTCCAGTTACTAAAAACAACGGATATAGCCCCACTCCATAAAGGTGGCAGCAAAGCATTAGCTAAGAACCATAGACCAATAGCTCTAACGTCCAACATCATAAAAATGTTTGAAAGAATACTAAGAAGTACGATTGCAAACCACTTGGATTCCCAAAAACTGCACAATCCAGGGCAACATGGGTTCAGAGCAGGTAGTTCCTGCCTCTCGCACCTACTGGATCACTATGATATGGTCTTGGATGCACTGGAAGAAAAACAGAATGCAGATGTAATACATGTATACACAGACTTTGCAAAAGCCTTTGACAAGTGCGATCATGGCATGGCGCACAAAATACATGCTCAAGGAATAAATGGCAAAGTAGGGAGATAGCTCTTCAATTTTCTAACCAATCGAACACAAAGAGTAGTGATCAACAGAGTTAAATTGGAAGCTGCCATAGTGAAAAGCTCTGTTCCACAAGGCACAGTCCTTGCCCCCACCCTGTTCCTCATTCTCATATCAGACATAGACAGAGATGTAATCCACAGCACAGTGTCATCTTTTGATGACGATACTAGGATCTGCATGAGACTGTCATCTATTGAGGACACGGTTAACCTCCAAGAAGGTATAAACCAAGTTTTCCAATGGGCAATGGAAAACAATATGATGTTCAATGAAGACAAATTCCATCTACTCTGTTATGGAAAACTGGAGGAGATAATAACTAGAACTGAGTATACTACAAACTCTGATCATACAACAGAGTGGAAAAATAATGTGAGAGACCTGGGAGTGGTAATGTCTGAGGATCTCACTTTCAAGGATCACAACGATCACAACTGCAAAGAAAATGATAGGATGGATAATAAGAACGTTCAAAACAAGAGATGCCAAGCCAATGATGATCCTTTTCAAATCACTTGTTCTCTCTAGGCTGGAATACTGCTGTACATTAACATCTCTGTTCAAAGCAGGTGAAATTGCAGATCTAGAGATTGTACAGAGAACCTTTACTGCATATATAAGTTCTATCAAACACCTCAACTACTGGGAACGCTTGGAAGCACTTGACTTGTACTCGCTGGAATGCAGGCGAGAGAGATATATCATAATCTACACTTGGAAAATCCTAGAAGGAATGGTCCCAAATCTGCACACAGAAATCACTCCCTACAAAAGTAATAGACTGAACAGGTGGTGCAAAATACCCCCAATGAAAAGTAGGGGTGCCATTGGTACACTAAGAGAAAACACCATAAATGTCCAGGGCCCAAGACTGTTCAACAGCCTCCCACCATACATAAGGGGAATTACCAATAGGCCCCTGGCTGGCTTCAAGAGGGAGCTGGACAGATACTTTAAGTTGGTGCCGGATCAGCCAGGCTGTGGTTCGTACGTTGTACTATGTGTGGCCAGCAGTAACAGCCTGGTTGATCAGGCCCTGATTCACCGGGAGGCCTAGTCGTGGACCGAGCTGCAAAGATGTTGATCCCTGGAATAGCCTCCAGGTAGACTCCAGGTACATAGGTGCTTGTAGATATAAGGCATAAAAAGCATGACTGGCAAGTAATACGCATTTTCACTTGTTCAGGAATCAGACGTGACGACTCAGCATTGTATATAATACCTGTTGATTCATGAGCGGCTCTCTCTCTCTGAGACAGAAAGAGAGACAAGCAGACAGAGAGACAGGAAGACAAACAGAAAGACAGATAAGCAGAGACAGAGATAAACAGAGACAGAGTTAGACAGATAGACAGACAGACAGACATGTTTATATGTAACAGTGAAAACAAATAAAGCCAAGGCAATGCACGATCATCAAATGTCACTCCACTGCTGCACTTTCAGCAGTGGAGTGACACATCTTACACTGTGCCTCAAGGAGTTTCATATATACTCTAGCATGTCTAAAACATTGCATATATTTCTAGACAATAGTTTGTGACCAAGGCAGGTGAAAATGTTCACCTGTCAGTGTGTTTGTGACTATTTGAGTACAATTTCAGTACCTAATATTAGTGTCAAAACAAACATTGGATATGAAATCACAAGAACTATTACATTGTAACATGTTCACATATGCTTGCTGGATGTTTAAGCCCCTCATACATAATATACTTTGCTGGAAATAACTTGAGATAATGTCAATATATTGCATGAGTTCCATGTATGCAACACTCTTTGAAGAATAGCTTCAACACCACTACCAAGGCATCAACTAACAATCCATGTAACTGGACTCTTGCAAAGTACAGTGGACCCCCGAGTTTCGTAAAAACTTCACTCCTGAAGTCTGCTCAAGTGCCATTACCGAACGAATTTACTCCCTTAAGGAAAAATTTCACGTAGGTTAGTCTATTTCAGACCCCCAAAAATACACTTCCACAAGAACTTACAAAATTATACTTACATAATTGCACGATTTCCGGGGTATTCGTTAACCGAGGGTCCACTGTATTAGTACAAATGTTAAAACACAAATACTAATAAAGAGACTTGAAAAAAAACAAAAAATATGAGAATTTAGTAATAATGTGAAGGAAGGTTGATGAGTAAGATGGGTAAGTGTGCAACACTGTTGAACATGTCTCTCACTCACCTGCCTCTCAGTATTATATACCATTGACCTAAGATGGGTTATTTTCTTAACATTTTTACAATCATGTATACTCATATAAAAATGCCTTCCTACAGCAATGAACTGACCATTTTCAACAGATGGACAACAGAATGTACTTGTGTCTCTTCCAGAGACAAAAAACATTCTACTTCATCATGAAGAGTCAGAGAGCCACGGTGTGAAGCAACAAGGTCACCATGAACTTCTCTTAAATGATTTAAAGTCTGGAACTCTCTGTGGAAAACAAACATCAATAATCACATACTCTTTGGCCATATTAAATCTTAACAAATAAGCCCAAAATAATATCTCTGCTTGGTAAGATTGAGAAGAAGTTAAGATAAGTATACAGTGGAACCTCGGCTATCGAATTTAATTTGTTCTAGGTGTCGGTTCGACAACCAAAATGGACGACAACCGAAGCAATTTTTCCCATAAAGAATAATAAAAATAGAATTAATCCCATTCCAGACCCCCAAATGACAATATAATAATTTATTTGTTATTGTACTAAAAATGTACTAACTACGGTAGACCGTCAATTACCACGGTAGTGTTAGACAAATCTGTGTTAAAGGAACTGAAGAACTTATGGGAAAAATAGGGTTACATTCCTGAGACCCCCAAAACTGCCAAACAATTTTTTTTTTTAGGTCTAGAATATTGCAAAAATAAAAATGATAATGTAAATTGATGTTCGCTGAAGTTACGTATAACATTTTTCTATTGTTTAAGGCTACAAATATAACAAAAATAGTATTTCTTACATTAAATTGTGGTTACTGGTGTTGATTGTGAAGTAGGTGGAGAGGCAGGATGTGTCCTTACTGGGCTGAGGTGGATGGTTGTCAAGTCAGTACAGTCAATTGAGTCCAGTCAAGTCAGTAAGTCAAATCAGTCAGTAAGTCATTCAGTGAGTCAGTCCAGTAAGTTGGTAAGTCAAGTGAGTACAGTCACTCAAGTCAGTACAGTGGACCCCCGGTGTTCGTCCTGCTCAAAACACGCCCTTTTATGTAAGTATATTTTTTTAAATGCTTTTATAAGTGTAATTTTGGGAATCTAAAAGGACTAGTCTACTTTACATTATTTCTTAAGGGAATAAATTCGGTTGGTAATGACACTTGAACAGCATTCTGTTACGAAAAATGGACGAACACCGGGGGTCCACTGTACAGTCAAGTCAGTAAGTAGATCAGTCAGTCAAGTCAGTAGATCAGTCAGTCAGTCAAGTCAGTAGATCAGTCAGTAAGTCAAGTCAGTCATTAAATCAGTCAAGTCAGTAAATCATTTCAATCAGTAAGTCATTTCAATCAGTAAGTCATTCCAATCAGTAAGTTAAGTCAGTACAGTCAGTAAGTCAAGTCAGTTGGTCAGTCAGTCCAGTCAAGTCAGTAGGTCAGTCAGTCCAGTCATGTCAGTAGGTCAATCAGTCAAGTCAGTAAGTCATTCCAATCAGTAAGTCAAGTCAGTAGGTCAGTCAGTTCAGTCATGTCAGTAGATCAGTCAGTCAAGTCAGTTAGTCAAGTCAGAAGATGCAGAGGTTAGTGGATGAGTTTGGTACAAGACAGTATAGTCAGTCAAGTAAGTAGTCAGTAGGTCAGTATAGTAAGTCAGTAGGTCATTCAAGTAAGTCAAGTCAGTACAGTTGGTCAGTAAGTTAGTCAGTTTATTCAGGTAAACATAAATACAGTTAAATAAATTATCATACATAGCAGCATATGTAAACACTGCATGTATTGACTGGTATGTAAACACTGCATGTATTGACTGGTATGTAAACACTGCATGTATTGACTGATATGTAAACACTGCATGTATTGACTGGTATGTAAACACTGCATGTATTGACTGGTATGTAAACACTGCATGTATTGACTGGTATGTAAACACTGCATGTACAGTGGAACCCCGGTTAACGAAAAAAATTCATTGCAGAAGCCTGCTCAAGTGCCATTACCGAACGAATTTACTTCCTTAAGAAAAAATGTCATTTAGGTTAATCTATTTCAGACCCCCAAAAATACACTTCCACAAGCACTTACAATATTATACTTACATAATTGCACGATTTCCGGGGTGTTCGTTAACCGGGGTTCCACTGTATTGACTGGTATGTAAACACTGCATGTATTGACTGGTATGTAAACACTGCATGTATTGACTGGTATGTAAACACTGCATGTATTAAACCATACCACGGGCGGGGTTAGAACCTACAATCAGTGTCATAAAACTCCAGACCGACGTGCTAGCCACTGGGCCAGCTAGCTACAACAAGATTCGTCCAACTAGGTATATTTATACACCATAGGAAGGTTAGCATAGGAACCACTGTGACCACAAATGCAAGTTTTTACAGACGAATCTCCCGCCCACGTGGCCATGACTAGCTCTAGCTCAAGTCTGAAACCAAGGCAACAGTACATAAAGCTGACAGAATCCTTGGCTTCATATCAAGAAGTATAAATAATAGAAGTCCTCTGGTTGTTTAACTCTATATAGCCTTGGTTAGGCCTCATTTAGATTATGCTGCACAGTTCTGGTCACCGTATTACAGAATGGATATAAATGCTCTGGAAAACGTAAAAAGGAGGATGACAAAGTTGATCCCATGTATCAGAAATCTTCCCTATGAGGATAGACTGAGGGCCCTGAATCTGCACTCTCTAGAAAGGCGTAGAATTAGGGGGGATATGATTGAGGTGTATACAGTGGACCCTCGGTTTTCGTACAGCTCCCAACTCGAACAATTATGTAAGTGTATTTTTGGGGGTCTGAAACGACTAATCTAATTTACAAATGTCCTTATGGGAACAAATTCGTTTGGTAATGGCACTCGAACAGCATTCTGGAAAAAATTATCAACGAAAACCGAGGGTCCACTGTAAATGGAAAACAGGAATTAATAAAGGGGATGTAAATAGCATGCTAAAAATATCTAGCATAGACAGGACTTGCAGCAATGGTTTTAAATTGGAAAAATTCAGATTCAGGAAAGATATAGGAAAGCACTGGTTTGGTAATAGAGTTGTGGATGAGTGGAACAAACTCCTGAGTACCATCATAGAAGCTAAGACATTGTGTAGTTTTAAAAATAGGTTGGATAAATACATGAGTGGGTGTGGGTGGGTGTGAGTTGGACCTGACTAGCTTGTGCTACTAGGTCAGATGCCATGCTCCTCCCTTAAGTGAATGTGATTGACCTGACTAGGTTAAGGCATTGGCTTAAGCCGGTGGGAGAATTGGACTTGCCTCGCATGGGCCAGTAGGCCTGCTGCAGTGTTCCTTCTTTCTTATGTTCATGCCATTTAGCAGACATTTCCTTGACAAATGCAACGGGCACATTATCCCTTCCCTCCTCTTCCTCTGATGACAGCTCCTCTGCTGCAATCCGTTGCTGCTCCTTCTGAAGGTCTACAAGTTCTGTGGTGAGTTCAGTTCAATGCTCCTCCACCAACTCCTCCACATCATCTTCAGTCACCTCTAGGCCCAAGGTCTTTCCCAGGGACACAATATCCTCTACCAGCTCAGGCTTATCTTCAAAGGCTTCAAAATCTCTGGCTGCCACAAAGTCAGGCCACAATTTCTTCCATGCTGACTGCATGATCCTGGGAGACACATTTCCCCAGGCTTTGTCTATAAGCCTCAAGCAGGTGATGATATTGAAATGGTCCTTCCAGAACTCCATGAGGGTTAAATTTGTTTCTGAAGTGATTTGAGAGCACCTTTCAAAAAGTGCCTTTGCTATCAATTCAATGTCCAGTGCGCATTCTGTGAGCACGTGACCCGAGCCGTTCGCGTTGTTGGTCGACAACCAAGAGAATGTACGAAAACCAGGACATTTTTTCTTGAATTCCTCATTTGAAAACCGATTTGTTCAACAAGTAATGCAGTCAACAACAGAGGTTCCACTGTATTTGAACAAATTAATTCTAACTAAACCTTAAAAATATGTATATTTCTACAGCTTATGTCTACTAGTGTATCAAAGAAGGTGGAAACTTTGTATTAATATTTCTTTTTAGTAAATTAAAGTGATCCAAGAACTATTCAACATTAAACAGATAAATAAAAAAACAGCAAAAACATAATGCAGATAACAGTGCCAAACAAGATTAAGATCTATGATAGTACAGTGGTACCCCGAGTTTCGTACTGCTCCCAACTCGAACAATTATGTAAGTGTATTATTGTAAGTGCTTTTGCAACTGTATTTTTGGGGGTCTGAAACGGCCTAATCTAATTTACATTATTCCTTATGGGAACAGATTTGTTCAATAACGGCACTCGAACAGCCTTATGGAACGAATAAAGTACGAAACTCGGGGTACCATTGTATTAAGGAGTCATCTCATCAACTATTTCATATAGAGTGGACCCTCGAGTTTCGTAAGCCTCGTGCTTCATAAATTTCGCCTTTTGTAACATTTTTCGTCAAAATATAGCCTCACAGTTTGTCATTTGCCTCGCGATTCATCGGTCATACGGAACGCGTCCGAGAGCGGCCTCCACCATCCGCAACTGCTTGCAACTGCTAAATAAGCCATCATGGGCCCAAAGAAAGCTTCTAGTGCCAGCCCTATGATAAAGAAGGTGAGAAACACAATAGAATTCAAGAAAAAACTCGCAGCAAAGCACCAAAGTGGAGGAGGAAGAGAGAGGGGAGAATGTGCCTTCTTCAGTGATTCTACAATATGTACGATACTAAAGCAGCAGGAGTCGATAAAGGCTATAGTGCCAGCCAGCGATAAATTGTATCATTAACAGTGTAGCAAGTAAGTTAAGCGATTAAGCGATAGAAAAATGACACGAAACCTAACTCCTCCATTGTTGTTTGAGGTATATAGGGCCACTGACAACAACGCCACCCTCTGCCAGCATCTCCTCCAAGGTAATTGTAAATATTTCTTATTTATAAAGTGTAAATATTTCTTATTTATAAAGTGTAAATATTTCTTATTTATAAATTAAAGTGTAAATATTTCTTATTTATAAATTAAAGTGTAAATATTTCTTATTTATAAATTACGTACATTGTGTGAATAGTGGTAGTGGCCTCTGCTGCCGCCACCCTACCACTAATACAGTGGAACCTCCGTTTTCGTTGATCTCCGTTATTGCCAATTTCGGTTTTTGCCGACTTTTTTTGTGGAAATATTGGCTCTGTTTCCATCGATTGGCTCCGTTTTTGTCGATGGTACGGAACCTGTCCAGTCCCCAGTGCGCACACAAAGCCGCCTCCCACATTCTCAGCCAGTGTCGTGTTGTTTCTCGGTGAGTGAACATATCCTGCGAGGTCATATGAAACATTTTCGTAATAATCCAGTGTTTTTGGCACTGGTTTATTGTGTGTGACTGCTAAATAAGCCACTATGGGCCCAAAGAAAGCTACTAGTGCCAGTCCTTTGGTAAAGAAAGTGAGAAACACCATAGAATTAAAGAAAGAAATCGTAGCAAAGTACCAAAGTGAGTCGATAAAGGCTATAGCGCAAGCCAGCGATAAAGTGTAGCAAGTAAGTTAAGAGATTAAGCGATAGAAAAATGATGACACAAAACTTAACTCCATTGTTGTTTGAGGTATACAGTGGTCCCTCGGTTTTCGGTCATCTCCAAACTCGCCCTTTTATGTAAGTGTATTTTCGTAAGTGCTTTTGCAAGTGTATTTTTGGGGGTCTGAAATAGACTAACCTACATGACATTATTTCTTAAGGAAGTAAATTCGTTCGGTAATGGCACTTGAGCAGCATTCTGGAAAGAATTTTCGGCGAAAACCGAGGGTCCACTGTATAGGGGCACTGAGAACAATGCCGCCCTCTGCCACCATCTCCTCCAAGGCAAGTGTAAATATTTCTTATTTATAAATTAAAGTGTAAATATTTCTTATTTATAAATTAAAGTGTAAATATTTCTTATTTATAAATTAAAGTGTAAATATTTCTAATTTATAAATTACGTACATTGTTTCAGTGTGAATAGTGGTGGTGGTTTCTGCTGCTGCCCACCACCACCACTATATGTACAGCTTATGGTCAGTGGCCCTTATAAACCCAACAACAATAACACTACTGCCAGTCCTCTCATACATAATGATATATTTTATTCATTCTAGAGTATATATCATGTTTCTATGTTATTAATACAGTGGACCCCCGCCTAACGAGCACCCCGGAAATCGTACAATTATGTAAGTATAATATTGTAAGTGTTTTTGTAAGTGTATTTTTGGGGTTGTGAAATGGACTAACCTACTTGACATTTTTTCTTAAGGGAGTAAATTCGTTCGGTAATGGCACTTGAGCAGGCTTCTGGAATGAATTTTGCTCGTTAGGCGGGGGTCCACTGTATTGTTTATTATGTCATATTAGATTAATTGTGATAGATAAATAAGCCGTAGAGCTGATATTAGTGTCATATTGAAACGTTTTGTCCTGCCTCCAAACAATAAACTCGCCTCCCTCTCTCCTCCTCTCAGTCTTCTATACACCAACAAGAGTCGCCAAAAAGGTAAGTGTGATGTTAAATGTTCATTTATACATGTATATACAGGTATATCTAGCTACTTCTACTTACACTTTAGGTCACACTACACTGGCATACACATGCATATATATACATACACACATCTAGGTGGTTTTTCTTCTTTTTCTTAATAGCTCTTGTTCTTTTTATTTTCTCTATTGTCCATGGGGAAGTGGAGAAGAATCTTTCCTCCGTAAGCCATGCGTGTCGTATGAGGCGACTGAGATGCCGGGAGCAATGGGCTAGTGACCCCTTCTCCTGTACAAATCTACTAAAAACGAGAAGAAGAAAAACTTTATAAAATTGGGTTGTCTGAATGTGCGTGGATGTAGTGCGGATGATAAGAAAGAGATGATTGCCGATGTTATGAATGAAAAGAAGTTGGATGTCCTGGCCCTAAGCGAAACAAAGCTGAAGGGGGTAGGCGAGTTTCAGTGGGGAGAAATAAATGGGATTAAGTCAGGAGTATCTGAGAGAGTTAGAGCTAAGGAAGGGGTAGCAATAATGTTGAAGGATCAGTTATGGAAGGAAAAGAGGGAATATAAATGTGTAAATTCAAGGATTATGTGGATTAAAATAAGGGTCGGATGCGAAAAGTGGGTCATAATAAACGTGTATGCACCTGGAGAAGAGAGGAGTGTAGAGAGAGAGAGATTTTGGGAGATGTTAGCGAATGTATAGGAACTTTTGAACCAAATGAGAGAGTAATTGTGGAAGGGGACCTAAATGCTAAAGTGGGAAAAACATGCAGAGAGGGTGTAGTAGGTAAGTTTGGGGTGCCAGGTGTAAATGATAATGGGAGCCCTTTGATTGAACTTTGTATAGAAAGGGGTTTAGTTATAGGTAATACATATTTTAAGAAAAAGAAGATAAATAAGTATACAAGATATGATGTAGGGCGTAATGACAGTAGTTTGTTGGACTATGTATTGGTAGATAAAAGACTGTTGAGTAGACTTCAGGATGTACATGTTTATAGAGGGCTACAGATATATCAGATCACTTTTTAGTTATAGCTACAGTGGGAGTAAAAGGTAGATGGGATACAAGGAAAATAGAATCAGTAAGTAAAAGAGAGGTGAAGGTTTATAAACTAAAAGAGGAGGCAGTTAGGGTAAGATATAAACAACTATTGGAGGATAGATGGGCTAGTGAGAGTGTAGGCAATGGGGTCGAAAATGTATGGGGTAGATTTAAAAATGTAGTGTTAGAGTGTTCAGCAGAAGTTTGTGGTTACAGGCGAGTGGGTGCGGGAGGGAAGAGGAGCGATTGGTGGAATGATGATGTAAAGAGAGTAGTAAGGGAGAAAAAGTTAGCATATGAGAGGTTTTACAAAGTAGAAGTGATGCAAGGAGGGAAGAGTATATGGAGAGAAAAAGAGAGGTTAAAAGAGTGGTGAAGCAATGTAAAAAGAGAGCAGATGAGAGAGTGGGTGAGATGTTATCAGCAAATTTTGTTGAAAATAAGAAAAAGTTTTGGAATGAGATTAATAAGTTGAGGAAGCCTAGAGAACAAATGGATTTGACAGTTAAAAATAGGAGAGGAGAGTTATTAAATGGAGAGTTAGAGGTATCGGGAAGATGGAGAGAATATTTTGAGGATTTGTTAAATGTTGATGAAGACAGGGAAGCTGTGATTTCGTGTGTAGGGCAAGGAGGAATAACATCTTGTAGGAGTGTGGAAGAGCCAGTTGTGGGTGTAGGGAAGTTCGTGAGGCAGTGGGTAGAATGAAAGGGGTAAGGCAGCTGGGATTGATGGGATAAAGATAGAAATGTTAAAAGCAGGTGGGGATATAATTTTGGAGTGGTTGGTGCTATTATTTAATAAATGTATGGAAGAGGGTAAGGTACCTAGGGATTGGCAGAGAGCGTGTATTGTTCCTTTGTATAAAGGCAAAGGGGACAAAAGAGAGTGCAAAAATTATAGGGAATAAGTCTGTTGAGTGTACCTGGTAAAGTGTATGGTAGAGTTATTATTGAAAGAATTAAGAGTAAAACAGAAAGCAGGATAGCAGATGAACAAGGGGGCTTTAGGAAAGGTAGGGGTGTGTAGACCAAGTGTTTACAGTGAAACATATAGGTGAACAGTATTTGGATAAGGGTAAAGATGTTTTTGTGGCATTTATGGATTTGGAAAAGGCGTATGATAGGGTAGATAGGGGGCAATGTGGCAGATGTTGCAGGTGTATGGAATAGGAGGAAGGTTACTGAAAGCAGTGAAGAGTTTTTATGAGGATAGTGAGGCTCAGGTTAGGTGTGTAGGAGGGAAGGGGACTATTTCCCAGTAAAAGTGGGCCTTAGACAAGGATGTGTGATGTCACCGTGGTTGTTCAATATATTTATAGATGGGGTTGTAAGAGAAGTGAATGCGAGGGTCTTGGCAAGAGGTGTTGGGCTAAAAGATAAAGAAGCAAATACAAAGTGGGAGTTGTCACAGTTGCTTTTTGCTGATGACACTGTGCTTTTGGGAGATTCTGAAGAGAAGCTGCAGAGGTTGGTGGATGAATTTGGTAGGGTGTGTAAAAGAAGAAAATTGAAAGTGAATATAGGAAAGAGTAAGGTGATGAGGATAACAAAAAGAATAGGTGACGAAAGATTGGATATCAGATTGGAGGGAGAAAGTATGGAGGAGGTGAATGTATTCAGATATTTGGGAGTGGACATGTCGGCGGATGGGTCTATGAAGGATGAGGTGAATCATAGAATTGATGAGGGAAAAGGGTGAGTGGAGCATTTCGGAGTCTGTGGAGACAAAGAACCTTGTCTATGGAAGTAAAGAGGGAATGTATGAGAGTATAGTTATACCAACGCTCTTATATGGGTGTGAAGCATGGGTGATGAATGTTGCAACGAGGAGAAGGCTGGAGGCAGTGGAGATGTCATGTCTGAGGTCAATGTGTGGTGTGAATATAATGCAGAGAATTCGGAGTTTGGAAATTAGGAGGAGGTGCGGGATTACCAAAACGATTGTCCAGAGAGCTGAGGAGGGGTTGTTGAGGTGGTTTGGACATGTAGAGAGAATGGAACGAGACAGAGTGACTTCGAGAGTGTATAAATCTGTAGTGGAGGGAAGGCGGGGTAGGGGTCGGCCTAGGAAAGGTTGGAGGGAGGGGTAAAGGAAGTTTTGTGTGCGAGGGCTTAGACTTCCAGCAAGCATGTGTGAGCGTATTTGATAGGAGTGAATGGAGGCATATGGTTTTAATACTTGACGTGCTGTTGGAGTGTGAGCAAAGTAACATTTATGAAGGGATTCAGGGAAACCGGCAGGCCGGACTTGAGTTCTGGAGATGGGAAGTACAGTGCCGGCACTCTGAAGGAGGGGTGTTAATGTTGCAGTTTTATAACTGTAGTGTAAAGCACCCTTCTGGCAAGACAGTGATGGAGTGAATGATGATGAAAGTTTTTCTTTTTCGGGCCACCCTGCCTTGGTGGGAATCGGCCGATGTGTTAATAAAAAAAAAAAAAAAAAAAAATTAGTGCTTTATATTTATTAGTCATTCTTTTCTGTATGTAAATCTATATTTAATCTCTAAAGAAATATTTTTTTAATGCTCCTGAGTGTCTGAAATGGATTAATTGGATTTACATTATTTCTTATGGGGAAAATGGTTTCAGTTTTGGCTGATTTCGGTTTTGGCCGGTCTCTCTGGAATGGACTAAACACAAAAACCGAGGGCCCTTATAAACCCAACAACAACACACCACCACCACTCATGACATACGTATTTTATTCATTCTAGAGTATATATCATGTTTCTATGCTATTAATATTGTTTATTACATCATATTAGATGAATTGTGATAGATAAATAAGCCGTAGAGTCGATATTAGCTCGTCATATTTAAGTATTTTGTCCTGTCTCCAAACACTCTCCCTCTCTCAACAAGAGTCTTCAATAAAGGTATGCAACAAAGATTTAAATTTTTATTTATCCATTTCATTAGTGCTTTATATTTATTTCTCATTGTTTTCTCTATGTAAATCTATATTTAATCTCTAAAAAATATATTTTTTGTTAATACTTTTGGGTGTCTGAAACTGATTAATTGGATGTACGTTATTTCTTGTGGGAAAAATGGTTTCGCCATTCGTAAATTTCGCCTTTCGTCTCTCTGGAACAGATTAATTATGAAATTCGAGGGTCCACTGTACATGTTAGCCATGACAGTTATGACAAGTCAATACATAACATAAACTAAACTAAACTTTATCATACTGATAAACACATATAAACTAAACTTTATCATACTGATAATAAATGATTTTCTTATAATAATAATAATAATAATAATAATAATAATAATAATAATAATTATAATAATAGCTATATTAGTTCTACTGTCACTCCTACATGATAACGATTTTCCTGCCTTAGTGTCAGGTGGTCAGAGTAGCACCTTGATGACAGCAACTTCCTGGATGTCCATGAATAGGTATACCTGTCATAATAACTTGATATGTCAACTTACTCATCATCTGATAATATGTCTGACTGTCATAATAACTTGATATGTCAACTTACTCATCATCTGATAATATGTCTGACTGTCATAATAACTTGATATGTCAACTTACTCATAATCTGATAATATGTCTGACTGTCATAATAACTTGATATGTCAACTTACTCATCATCTGGTAATGGCGGTAAACTTGACACAACTTGCTGTACTTGCACATTGTTGCAGAAGAAAATAATATGGATTACACTAAGGGTTGACTCCTTAACAGATGAAGTTATTTTTGTCAGCGCTAACAAACTGTAAAGACAAACACATTATAATACAGTAAATAGAAATTTACAGAATATCAAATAATAAGAAACATCTTTAAAATTTTCAGTACTGGATTTGAGTATTTAAAGAAATATTTTAAGACCTAATACACACTTTTATAAACAAAAATTCAAATCATTTATCATGTTTTTTTTTCCTGGTAAAAGGAATGAAAAACTCAATTCAACAACACTGTGCACAAACATGTCATCTGCATTCATTATTAACCTTTTCAGGGTTTCTAACGTACTAGTACGTCTGCACACCAGGGTGTTTGACGTACTAGTACGCCTAAATTCTAGCGCCCTCAAATCAAGCAGAAACAGGCTGGTAGGCCTATGCGAGAGAATGGGTCTGTGCGGTCAGTGTGCGCACTATAAAAAAATCCTGCACCACACTGAGGAAAAAAAAAATTCCGACCGTGTTTTTGGTTTAAAACAGTGAATTTGCAGTCTATTTTCGTATGGTATTTATGGTTATATTCTTGTTTTCTTGGTCTCATTTGATAGAATGGAAGATATATTAGAAAAATAGAGATAATTTTGATTGGTTTCTCGATGACAAGTACAGTGGTACCTCGAGTTACGATGGTCCCCAAAATCGCCCTTTTATGTAAGTTTATTTTTTTAAATGCTTTTGTAAGTATATTTTTGGGGGTGTAAAAGGACTAGTCTATTTTACATTATTCCTTATGGGGATAAATTCGTTTGGTAATGGCACTTGAACAGCATTCTCGATCGAAAAAATATCGTAACTCGAGGTACCACTGTACCTAGAAATTGAGCGCAAAGTAGTGAAAATGTTCAATTTTTGCCGATGTTCAAGAGTAAACAAATCACGCCACGCGTACAATACACATCAACTGGTGAGTCTAATATTTTTGCACAAGTGCGCTGATATTATTTATACCATTTTTACAATGATGCAATAGTATACATAACAGTAAATCTTCAGTTTTTTGTGAGAATAAAAATTCAAAATGGAAAGCAAAAATAATGTAAGAGGGGCCTGGAGACGTGACTAATGAACAGATAAAATGTTATTTTAGTGCCAGGAATGTCTGTCTCATTTATTCTGGACCCTATTTTGAAATTAACATCTTTTGAAATTTATATGAAATTGGCCAAATTGCCAATTTCTGACCACCTTATTGGGTAGTTGAAATCAGTAAATTGGCGGATTCTTATACAGTGGACCCCCGAGTTACGAACACCCCGGAAATCGTAAAATTATGTAAGTATAATATTGTAAGTGCTTTTGTAAGTGTATTTTTGGGGGTCTGAAATGGACTAACCTACTTGACATTATTTCTTAAGGGAGTAAATTCGTTCGGTAATGGCACTTGAGCAGGCTTCTGGAATGAATTTTGTTCATTACTTGGGGGTCCACTGTACTCAATTGATAAAACAAATGAAATTCTAGCGAAATAGCTATAATTTTAGTAGAATGAAACATTGGAATTTGTAGAAAATAGGGCTCAAAGTGGGGGAAATCGCCGATGCGTAAATAGCATCGATACCACTAACTTCGCGAAAGCATAATTCCGTTAGTTTTCCATCAAATTTCATAATTTTGGTGGCGTTATGATCGGAAAATGATTCTCTATCATTTCATAAGAATTTTTTTTTTTTCCAAAAATGTTTCGACCCTGAAAAGGAGTTAAGAATCGGGGTCTCGACCCTGAAAGGGTTAAACAATGTTCTGTAATATTTTCTAATATAAAATCCTGATGACAATTTTTAACTTGCCAAACTAATATATTTATGTAATGGTACACAACCAACATCATGATAACAGGAAGCAGACATAATAATAATAATAATAATAATAATAATAATAATAATAATAATACAGTGGACCCCCGAGTAACGAACACCCCGGAAATCGTACAATTATGTAAGTATAATATTGTAAGTGCTTGTGGAAGTGTATTTTTGGGGGTCTGAAATAGACTAACCTACGTGACATTATTCCTTAAGGGAGTAAATTCGTTCGGTAATGACACTTGAGCAGGCTTCTGGAATGAAGTTTTTATGTTACTCGGGGGTCCATTGTAATATTTTTTTTATTTCATTGCAAGTTTACATCGAGATTTTGTAATTACAATTATGAATTAAAGTGCAAAGAGAGCCACTAGACGATTATAATATGGCCTCGGAAACACAGAAATATCACATAACATTTTGAAATACAAAAGAACCCCTCAAGTTGTGACTAATACACTCCTATATGCCATTTAAATTTTGAATTTACAAATACAAAATAACCTCTTCTTAATTTTGTTTTGGATTTGGGTTCATTTTACATTTCAGAGGCCACATCACTAATTATCCCTCTAAACTGCTTATAATGATGTTCAGAAGAAATTATATCCTAAAAGAAATGAGATTATGGCTTGTAAAATTATATTGTGAGTGCTATCATATGGTTAGATTTCAGTTTAGGGGTCATGTGCCAAGCCATAAAATAAATGCACTGCAAAAAACATGTGAATAAGTAAGAACATTTAAGAAATGCCCTCCAGTAAAAGCACTGGCTAAACAAACCTTACGGACAAATAAGTTTGCAAATTTTGCACTCTGGCTGTATGAGGAACTACTGTCTGTGGAAGAGTCCATGAGTCACTCTTACAACAGTGACCTGTCTCTAAACTTATTTACCCAGTAGACAATTAACTTTTTTCCCTGTTCATCCTATGTTTACCTTGTGAGTGTGATAAATGGTGTTTACCTTCTCCAGAACATCTGCACCCAGTGGCAGACCTACATTTTTGGGGCCCTGAAGCTTGAACTGTTATGGGGGCCCCTTCACAACCAGCAACCAGGTCTGGGTAACCACTGTTATCTTCTTCAATGGAGTTGTTCCACCACAGATCACAAATTTTTAAAAAATTTAACCACTACATCTCAGATTTTGATTAAAATTGCTGTACTGGATTATCTCACATGTCAATCACTGGTGTGAATAAAAATTTCCTATGCCTTATAGTTTTTGAGTTACGGGGCAATGAAAATTAGGGAAATGTTATATACAGTAGGGCCCCACTTATACAGCAGGTTAGGTTCCTGGCTACTGCCGGAAAGCAGACATAGCCGGAAAGCAGAACGCCATTTTTTTCCACTTATAAATGCATATAAATGCCGGATAACAAGTTTACACTAACATATACATATTAAGTTAGCAATAGAACTAGGAATAAAAAACACACACAGTACACTCATTATTTACCTCAAAATATTTGTAGTCTTAATGTAGGGCAAAAGGTGAGTAGTATTTATTGTAAGAAGTCAGGTGTGGGTAGGTATGGTAGCCCTCCTGGCCACCCCACCCACACATAATATACTACGAGGATTAAAGCGCCCTAGAGTGATAAAATGCATATACAGTACACTCATTACTTACCTTAAAATATTTGTAGTCTTAATGGTCTTAATGTAGGGTGAGAGGTGAAAAGTATTTATTTGTAGAAAGTCAGGTTTGGAAGGGTGGTAGGGTAGCCCGCCTGGTCACCTCACCCACGCAGAGTACTATGTAAATAAACGGACAAAGCGTCTGGTCATGGTTCATACACGTTCATACAAACACCTTACATTGTGCACAAGTTGTCTCCACAGTGGTACAGTAGAATAAATAAAGACCAACACTTCCATTCTTATGTAACATCATTATTATTATAATAAAAAAGAAACTCTAAACCCACAAGGGTCGTGAATAGCTATAGATAGAGCGAAGGCATATGAAAGGAATATTTTTCTACAGTTATGTAACTGGTATCTGACTAGAGAAAACGTAATTCTTCCAACTCTCCTACAAACCGATTGGTAAACAAATCTCACATTTATGTCAATTTTTATACTGTGGGTGTATGTAGTATCATGTTTACATCTTACGTAGTGTGTTTATTACATAATTTTGAAAAAAATATCATAGATGGATTAATGGAAATGTCTATATTAACGTAATATATGACATTTAATGCGCCTAAGAGATAATTATGAAGGCATCGTCAAGAGTAGACTCTTAATGATTTTAATGTGTACCTGCATGCCAGCACAGTGTGTAAGTATACATAAGTACGTATAATTATCAGAGTACATATAAAATATGCAGTAACTTTAACCCTTTGGGGGTCGGTGATGTATTAGTACGTTTTACGAGCAGGGGTTGGTGCCGTACTAGTACGCGTAAACTCTAGCGGCCTCAAATTAAGTGGGAAACACCTGGTAGCCCTACATATGAAAGAATGGGTCTATGTGGTCAGTGTGCGCAGTATAAAAAAAATCCTGCACCACACACTGCATAATGAGAGAAAAAAACTCTGACCGTTTTTTTCGTTTAAAACAGCGACTTTGCAGTCTATTTTCGTATGGTATTTATTGATGTATTCTCATTTTCTTGGTCTCATTTGATAAAATGGAAGATATATTACAGAAATAGAGATGATTTTGATTGGTTTGACAATGACAAGTACAGTGGTCCCTCGGTTTTTGTGCATCTCCAAACTCGAACATTTATGTAAGTGTATTTTCGTAAGTGCTGTTGCAAGTGTATTTTTGGGGGTCTGAAATAGACTAACCTACGTGACATTATTTCTTAAGGAAGTAAATTCGTTCGGTAATGGCACTTGAGCAGCATTCTGGAACGAATTTTCGGCGAAAACCGAGGGACCACTGTACCTTAAAATTGAGCTCAAAGTAGCAAAAATGTTCGATTTTTGACGATGTTCAAGAGTAAACAAATCACACCATGCGTCCAATATACATCAACTGGCGAGTCTAATATTCATGCACAAGTGCTCTGATACTATTTATACCATTTATACAATGATGCAGTTGTATACATAACAGTAAATCTTCTATTTTTTTGTGAGAATAAAAATTCAAAATGAAAAGCAAAAGTAATGTAAGAAGGGCCTGGAGACGTGACTAATGAACAAAGAAGATGTTATTTTAGTGCCAGGAATGTCTGCCTTGTTTATTCTGTACCCTATTTTGAAATTGGCATCGTTTGAAATTTGTGTGAAATTGGCCAAATTGCCATTTTCTGACCACTATTTTGGGTAGTTGAAATTGGTAAATAGGCAGTTTCTTGTACTTAATCGATAGAAGATATGGAGTTCTAGCAAAATAGCTATAATTTTAGTAGACTGAAACCTTGGAATTTGCCGAAAATAGGGCTCAAAGTGGGCGAAATCGCCGATGCATTAATGTCATTAATACCGCTAATTTCGCGAAAGCATAATTCCGTTAGTTTTCGATCAAATTTCATAAACTTGGTGGCGTTATGATCGGAAAAAGATTCTCTATCATTCCATAAGAATTTTTTTTTTTTTCCAAAAAATTTTCGACCCCAGGAACAGGTTTCCGAGAAGGCCTGTCGACCCCCAAAGGGTTAAATTAGTTTGTAATTATAGTATTTGAAGTAATATATATAAACATATTCTCCTTCCCACCTGTTATTAGATACTTTTTAATACAGCACCAAAGTAGGTGTAACTTTCTTAATATGAATGATTCAGCTTCCATACAATGAAAATAGTGGAGTTCTAATACCACTTTTATGTAGAAGCAATGTAAACATAAATGAAATTAACAACAAATATTTCAATAGATAACAAGGTATTTACCGTGCAAACAGAGTAGGAATTGTTGTGGCAAGTTGTTGAGGGCAATGTTCCAGCGCACAGCAGCACACTTTATACAGAAGCTCATTACACTGATCTGAAATAAATAATAATTACAGTGTAATCCCTGCATCCGCTGATTCGGTTTTCACGGTTTCAGTTATCCATGGTTTGGCGTGGCCCAAAAAAAAGCCTTAATTTTGGTTAATAATGACACCAAAGCACAAAAGTAGTGATGCTGTCAGTACTTCAAAGCCTACGAGAAACCATGAAGTATTTTACATCAGTGAAAAAGGGATAACTCTCCATTTTTTGTGCGTAATATTGTGTGTAATAGGTAGGTAGTAGGTTGGTAGAAAGCAACCACTCGGGAAGGTACTACCGTCCTGCCAAGTGAGTGTAAAAAGGAAGCCTGTATTTGTTTTACATGATGGTAAGGATTGCTGGTGTCTTTTTTCTGTCTCATAAACATGCAAGTTTTCAGGTACGTCTTGCTACTTCTACTTACACTTACATACATTTACACGTTTATGTATACACACTCAGCTGAGTTTTCTTTGATTTTATCTTAATAGTTCTTGTTCTTATTGCTTTTCCCTTCATATCCATAGGAAAGTGGAATAAGAATCTTTCTTCCGTAAGCCAAGCATGTTGTAAAAGTCAACTAAAATGCCAGGAACAATGGGCTAGTAACCCTTTTTCCTGAATAGCTAACTAAGTGGGATGTTTGAATGTGCGTGGATGTTGTGCGAATGATAAGAAAGATGGTTGTGGATGATATAAATGAAAAGAAGCTGGATGTCCTGGCTTTAAGTGAAACAAAGCTGAAAGGGGTAGAAGAGTTTCAGTGGGAAGAAATAAATGGGATTAGGTCAGGGGTTTCAAATAGAGTTAGAGCTAAAGGAGGAGTAGCAATAATGTTGAAGTATAAGTTATGGCAGGAAAAGAGGGAATATAAATGAATAAATTCAAAGATTATGTGGAGTAAAATAAGGGTTGGATGTGAAAAGTGGGTTATAGTAAGTGTTTATGCACCTGGCAGAGAGAGAAGTGTAGAGGAGAGTAAGAGATTTTGGAAAATGTTGAGTGAGTGCATGGGGAGTTTTGAACCAAGTGAGAGAGTACTTGTGGGTATAAATGTTGTGGAGGGAGTAACAGGTAAATTTGGGTTGCCAGGGGCAAATGAAAATGGAGAGCCTTTAATTGAGTTCTGTGTAGAAAGAGGTTTGGTAATAAGTAATACATATTTTATGAAAAAGAGAATAAGTATACAAGGTATGATATAGCATGTAATGAAAGTAGTTTGTTAGATTATGTATTGGTGGATAAAAGGTTGATGGGTAGGCTTCAGGATGTACATGTATATAGAGGGGCAACGGATATATCGGATCATTATTTAGTTGTAGGTACAGTTACAGTAAGCAGTAAATGGGACAAAAGGAAAATGGCAACAGCAAGCAAGAGAGAGGTGAAAGTGTATAAACTAAGGGAGGAGGAAGTTAGAGTGAGAGATAAGCAACTATTGGCAGAAAGGTATGAGTAGTGGGGGGGAGGGTTGAAGAGGGTTGGTATAGTTTTAAAAATGCAGTGTTAGAATGTGGGGCAGAAGTTTTTGGCTATAGGACGGTGGGTGCAGGAGGAAAGAGGAGTGATTGGTGGAATGATGAAATAAAAGGTGTGATAAAAGAGAAAAAGGTAGCTTATGAGAAGTTTTTACAAAGCAGAAGTGTTATAAGAAGAGCAGAATATATGGAGAGTAAAAGAAAGGTGAAGAGAGTGGTGAGAGAGTGCAAAAGGAGAGCAGATGATAAAGTGGGAGAGGCACTGTCAAGAAATTTTGCTGAAAATAAGAAATTTTTTTAGAGCGAGATAAAGAAGTTAAGAAAGACTAGGGAACGAATGGATTTGTCAATTAAAAACAGAGTAGGGAAGTTAGTAAATGGGGAGCTAGAGGTATTGGGTAGATGGCAGGAATATTTTGAGGAACTTATCGATGAAGAAAGGGAGGCGGTAATTTCATGCACTGGCCAGGGAGGTATAACATCTTTTTGGAGTGAAGAAGAGCAGGATGTGAGTGTGGGGGAGGTGCGTGAGGCATTACATAGAATGAAAGGGGTAAAGCAGTTGGAACTGATGGGATCATGACAGAAATGTTAAAAGCAGGGGGAGAAATAGTGTTGGAGAGGTTGGTATTTTTGTTTAATAAATGTATGAAAGAGGGGAAGGTACCTAGGGATTGGCAGAGAGCATGTATAGTTCCTTTATATAAAGGGAAGGGGGACAAAAGAGATTGTAAAAATTATAGGGGTATAAGTTTACTGAGTATACCAGGTAAAGTGTACAGTAGGGTTATTACTGAAAGAATTAGAGGTAAGACAGAGAGTAGGATTGAAGATGAGCAAGGAGGCTTTAGAGTGAGTAGGGAGTGTGTAGATCAAGTGTTTACATTGAAGCATATATGTGAACAGTATTTAGATAAAGGTAGGGAAGTTTTCATTGCATTTATGGATTTAGAAAAGGCATATGATAGAGTGAATAGGGAAGCAATGTGGCAGATGTTGCAAGTGTATGGAATAGGTAGTAAGTTACTAAATGCTGTAAAGAGTTTTTATGCGGACATTGAGGCTCAGATTAGGGTGTGTAGGAGAGGGGAAGATTAGTTCCCGGTAAAAGTAGGTCTTAGACAGGGATGTGTAATGTCACTATGGTTGTTTAATATACATTTATACATGGGATTGTAAAAGAAGTAAATGTTAGGGTGTTGGGAAGAGGGGTGGGATTAAATTATGGGCAATCAAATACAAAATGGGAGTTGACACAGTTACTCTTTGCTGATGATACAGTGGACCCTTGATTTTCGTCCACCTTGAATATCGTGAATTTTTATTATTGGCAACTTTTTTCGTCAAAATATTTCCTTGATTTTCGTGATTTGGCTTAGAATTCAGCGGTCGTATGAAATGCGTCTGAGTGGCCGCGGGCACACAAACGTTCCCAGACACCATTCAGAGTCAGTCTGGCACTGTATCTGGGTGAGAGAAAAAATCACCTCACACGTTCATACGATACATTTCTTAATAATCCATTGTTTTTTGTGCTTGCAATTGCTAAATTAGCTACCATGGGCCCAAAAGAAAGCTCCTAGTTCCAGCCCTCTGCCACCATCTCCTCCAAGTGTAAATATTTCTTATTTATAAAGTATAAATATTTCTTATTTATAAATTAATGTGTAAATATTTCTTATATATAAATTACGTACATTGTTTCAGTGTGAATAGTGGTGGTAGCTTCTGCTGCCACCACCACCACCACTATATGTACGGCTTATGGTCAGTGGCCCTTATAAACCCAACAACAATAACACTAGCACCAGTCCTCGCATACGTAGTTGATTAAACCAACTACAGAAACGCAAGACTCATCGCCAGAGAAGACAACACTCAATACCGAAGAATCCTGGAATCATTACTTATCTGTATATCCAACAACTTCAACTAGAACAACGGCTTCTACAACATAGCTGAACCCATTGCCAAGAAACTTCTTCATCACTATCCCACACAGAACTCAAGAATGGGACACTGCAGGTCCTTTAAGTTACCCAGGGTTTTAAACTATCACCCTACTTTGAAGATTGTCACATGCAGCATTCTCCACCTGACCCAGCATTCTCCACCTGACTAAATCCTATAAATACTCATGTTTCTTTTATCCAGGTAGATCTGTTTGTAACTCGATAAAGCCCACTGCGTGGGCGAAACGTTGTCAATAAAGGATCACATTATAATTATGTCATATTAGATGAATTGTGGTAAATAAATAAGCCGTAGAGGTGATATTAGTGTCATATTGAAGCATTTTGTCCTGCCTCCAAACTAACTCGCCTCCCTCTCTCCTCCTCCTATACACCAACAAGAGTCTTCAATAAAGGTAAGTATGATGTTAAATGTTCATTTATACATGTTATTAGTGCTTTATATTTATTAGTCATTCTTTTCTGTATGTAAATCTATATTTAATCTCTAAAAAAATATTTTTTTGTTAATATTCCTGGGTGCCTGAAACGGATTAATTGGATTTACATTATTTCTTATGGGAAAAATGGTTTTGATTTTCGTGAATTTTGACTTTCGGTGGACTCTCTGGAACAGATTAATCACGAAATTCAAGGGTCCACTGTACTGTGCTTATGAAAGATTCTAAAGAAAAGTTACAAAGGTTAGTGGACGAGTTTGGGAGGGTGTGTAAAGGTAGAAAGTTGAAAGTGAAAATAGACAAGAGTAAGGTGATGATGAGGGAATCAAACGATTTAGATAAAGAAAAATTGGATATCACAATGGAGAGAGGGAGTATGGAAGAAGTGAATGTTTTCAGATACTTGGGAATTGACTTGTGAGCGGATAGGTTTATGAAGGATGAGGTTAACCAAAGAATTGATGAAGGAAAAAAGGTGAGTGGTGCGTTGAGGTATCTGTGGAGACAAAAAAAACGTTATCCATGGAGGTAAAGAAGGGAATGTACGAAAGTAGTATAATGGTACCAACAATCTTATATGGGTGTGAAGCTTGGGATATAAATGGTGTAGCGAGGAGGCGGCTGGAGGCAGTGGAGATGTCCTGTCTAAGGGTAATGTGTGGTGTAAATATTATGCAGAGAATTCAGAGTGTGGAAATTAGGAGGAGGTGTGGAGTTACTAAAAGTATTAGTCAGAGGGCTAAAGAGGGGTTGTTGAGGTGGTTTGGTCATTTAGAGAGAATGGATCAAAGTACAATGGAACCACCACTAACTAGCGCATCCACGTGCGAGTTTATCCAGATACGATCAGTCGATCGGTCGATTTTTTGCTTCCATAGGTGAGCGAAATTTCCAGATACGAGCGGGCCTCAAGGGAGGTTCTTTGACACTGGTGAGGGGCTCTTGCTCTTGATCTATGGAATTGGATCTCATTTGTTTGTTGGACTATCTTATTGAAACTTGGGTAATGTATGATGGAAAGATGTTTCTTAACCCTTAAACTGTCCACACGTAGATATACATTCACTCGCGAAAGTGACCGAATATTTTGAAAAAAAAAAATAGTTTTTTTTTCTAAATATGAAGAGCACATTTTTATAAATAGGATAGGCTAAAAAAAACACATTTTAGGGCCAGTACTTACCGAGATATAAGCCCGTGAAGTTGGTGCTAAATGATGTGGTGTCAGCAAAATGGAGCACTGCCGCTTGCAGAAACAAGAAACATTTATCGTTTTTTTCCATTTTTTTTCCATTTTCTGTTGTTTTCATCCTATGATAATAATGTTTTGATGCAGATCTATTCATTTCATTGCCAATTCTTGTTTAGACACAAATATTTGTTACTGAATTAGTAATCATACTGTCACAAACACACATGTTCACACTGATAAATAAATTTGTACACCTGGTTCAATCACTTACTATTGTTTACATATATATACAAGGTATTTACAGGTCCTATTTATGTTTCTAGAAGTCCACCACTGTATGATACTCGAAGCATGGATTCATACAGAGTGCCACTCCACATTGCTGACACATGAATCGTGTGTCTTTTCGCACTTGGGGTCACTGTGTACTGTAAGCACACACAACACACTTTTTCTGAGAGTACTTCTTCTTTGGAGTAGATGGTAATGGTATCAGGCAGTGACAGTTAGGGATAATTCTGTTGGGCACTTCCCCCTCTGGTTGTGGGGTGACAGGTCGCTGTGGAGTGGCAGGTATAGGTGTGGTACCATACTTTCTCCCTATCTGCTTGATGACATTTAGGGTGAATTCTGCATATCGTTGTCGCTTCCCAGTCTTTATTTCATACATGTTGAAGGCATTGAGCATTGCAATGTCCACAAGGTGGAATAACACTTTTATATACCACTTGCGACTCCTACGCACACAGTCAACAAAGCCTATCATCATGTCACACTTGTCGACTAGTCGCATATTGTTTGTATAGTCGATGACAACAGCTGGCTTTTCAATAGGTTAGCTCATCAAAGTATAGTTGAAAATAGTCTAACTCTGTAGACTCATTTGTGATGGGACAGTGTGGCATGATGCCACTTCCACTGCCATCAAAATTGAAAGGATGTGGCACGAATGGTGTATGTTCAGTCCACTTCCATTCACGATCAGATGGTGCAGGGTGGACCTGTGGCATGGGACGTGGGGAAGCAGGAGGGACGGGAGTGGGGCCAGCACATGATTGAGAGGGTGCCTCGTGGTCCTTTGTCTGTCCACACACCGCGCCACGAGGTCCAGGCACCATGCCACCCACAACCTCTTCCTCCATCCCAGCATACTCTCCTTCATTATCACTTTCACTATCAGTGGCGGGGGTTTTGGATCGTGAACTGTCACAACCCTTGCCTCTGACTGCATATGGCACACTGCCTGAACGTAGGTAATGACGCCCATAAGTACGTTTCACTGGGGAATAATGATAATCACTGTCACTCGACGAATCGTCTATGGGCATAAAATCGATTTCATCATCGTCACTCATATCACCTTCACTATCGTCACTATCATAACACATGGAAAATGATAATTTCCTCTTGCGGAGCTGCCTTTGGGTAGTAACACTAGCAACCCCAGAGGTGCTGGGCTGAGGGTCTGGTATGGCCACACTGTCCACACTGGCCACACTGGCCACCCCAGAGGTGATGGGCTGAGGGTCATCTGGGTTGTCATCAATAGTTTCACTAATTCCTTGATTATTAGTGGCTATATCACTGTCAAATCCACTAAGCTCGCGTTCTCTATCACTTTCCGAGAATAGTAGAGTGTTAATACGACGAGGCGTGAGTGAATCACGGGGGTGTGCCATGATATTGACCCAAGATGGAGCTGAAACTAACTGGGGCTACCATGCGGTACCCTGGCATCCCCGATTTTTTTTTTTTCATACTGCGCACACTGAGGGCACAGATCCATTCTCTCATGTCTAGGCGACTCAGGCCTATTGCACTAAATTTGAACGAATGTAAAATAAAACGTAGATATACGTTCGGTCACTTTCGCGAGTGAACGTATATCTACGTGTGGACAGTTTAAGGGTTAATGTACACCAAAATTAAAAGAAATCTGACTGTAAATAACGGAGTTCACTTCTCAGCTTTAGCCGGCCCTTAGCAGTATATTTTCCTATGGTTTTTATGGTCTCAATTGATAAAATGGAAGATATATTACAGAAATAGATATGATTTTGATTGCTTTCACAACGAAAAGTACCTTGAAATTGAGCTCAAAGTAGCTGAAATGTTTGATTTTTGCCGATGTTCAAGAGTAAACCTGTCCAAGTGGCCATTCCAACATGCAGTCACGAATGGGGTGACATTATTTTTACAATTATTACAATAATGAAGTAGTCTGCATAACAGTAAATCTTCTATTTTTTGTGTGAATAAAAAATCCAAATGGAATTATTATAAGAATACGTACTAATAATAATAATAATTCCTTCATGAAGGAAAAATGGTGAGTGGTGCATTGAGGTATCTGTGGAGACAAAAACAATATCCATGGAGGCAAAGAAGGGAATGTACGAAAGTATAGTGGTACCAACACTCTTATATGGGTGTGAAGCATGGGTTGCAAATGCTGCAGCAAGGAGGAGGCTGGAGGCAGTGGAGATGTCCTGTCTAAGGGCAATGTGTGGTGTAAATATTATGCAGAAAATTCGGAATGTGGAAATTAGGAGAAGGTGTGGAGTTACTAAAAGTATTTGTCAGAGGGCTGAAGAGGGGTTGTTGAGGTGGTTTGGTCATTTAGAGAGAATGGATCAAAGTAGAATGACTTGGAGAGCGTATAAATCTGTAGGGGAAGGAAGGCGGGGTAGGGGTCGTCCTAGAAAAGGTTGGAGGGAAGGGGTAAAGGAGGTTTTGTGGGCGAGGGGCTTGGACTTCCAGCAAGCATGTGTGAGCGTGTTAGATAGGAGTGAATGGAGACGAATGGTTTTTGGGACATGACGATCTGTTGGAGTGTGAGCAGGGTAACATTTTGTGAAGGGATTCAGGGAAACCAGTTAATTGATTTAGTTGGACTTGAGTCCTGGAAATGGGAAGTACAATGCCTGCACTTTAAAGGAGAGGTCTGAGATAGTGACAGCTGGGAGGGACTTTTCTCAGCTGTCGTATCTGAGCTCCTCTGCAAAGACAGTGATTATGTATGAGTGTGGTGAAAGTGTTGAATGATGATGAAAGTATTTTCTTTTTGGGAATTTTCTTTCTTTTTGGGTCACCCTGCCTCGGTGGGAGACGGCCGACTTGTTGAAAAAAAAAAAAAAAAATAATAATAATAATAATGATATGTATAATATAATTATATACATAATAATATATGTAATATAATATAAATTATTATAAGAATATGTACGTACTAATAAATAATACGTAATTATAATAATAATAATACTATAAGTGAGTTTCAGATCGCCACCACAAGATGGCAGTGTGTATCAAAACATCGCCACTCAGGGAGACTGAGGCCGCTGCCTCCGCCTCCACTAACACTACTCACATACGTAATATTTCATTCATTCTAGTGTATATATCATGTTTCTGTGTTATTAATATTGTTTATTATGTCATATTTGTCAGAGTTGATATTAGGGAAATTATTGAAGTATTTTGTGGTGCCTGGAATTCCACTGGAACAGATTAATTCCATTTCAATTAATTTAACCCTTTGACTGTTTCGGTCGTATATATACGTCTTACGAGCCAGTGTTTCGGACGTATATATACTCACAAATTCTAATGGCTTCAAATCAAACGGGAGAAAGCTGGTAGGCCCACATATGAGAGAATGGGTCTGTGTGGTCATTGTGCGCGGTATAAAAAAAATCCTGCAGCACGCAGTGCATAACGAGGAAAAAACAACTCCGACCGTTTCTTTGGATTAAAACGCCGACTTTGAGGTGTATTTTCGTATAGTATTTATGGTTGTATTCTCTTTTTCGTGGTCGCATTTGATAGAATGGAAAACATATTACTGGAGTAGAGATGATTTTGATTAGTTTCATAATGAAAACGATCTTGAAATTGAGCTCAAAGTAGCGGAAATTTTCAATATTTGCCAATGTTCAGGAGTAAACAAATCACTCTACGCGTCCAATACACATCAACTGGTGAGTCTAATATTCTTTCACAAGTGCACAGATATTATTTATACCATTTTTACAATAATGCAATAGTCTGCATAACAATAAATCTTCTATTTTTTGTGTGAATAAAAATTCAAAAGAGAAAGCAAGAGTAATATAAGAGGGGCCTAAAGACGTGACTAATGAACAGATAACATCTTATTTTAGTGCCAGGAATGTCTGCATTGTTTATTCTGGACCCTATTTTGAAATTGACATCTTTTTTATTTTGCATGAAATTGGCGAAATTGACAATTTCTGACCACTTTATTGGGTAGTTGAAATCGGTAAATTGGTGGTTTCTTGTACTCAATCGATAGAACAAATGGAGTTCTAAAGAAATAGCTATGAGTTTGGTCGACTGTAACAATGGTATTGGCCGAAAATAGAGCTCAAAATCAGCGAAATTGCCGATGCGTATATATTGCTGACATCGCTAACTTTGCAGGAGCGTAATTCCATAAGTTTTCCATCAAATTTTGTACTTTTGGTGTCATTACTATCGGGAAAAGATTCTCTGTCATTTCATAAGAAAAAATATTTTTTTTTTTTTCCAAAATTTTGCGACATAGAATGACAGTTTCAGAAAGGGGCCTCCGACAGTCAAAGGGTTAAATGAGGAAAATTGACTCTGCAAACGATTAGTGGAGGTTCCACTGTAGAATGACTTGGAGAGCGTATAAATCTGAAGAGGAAGGAAGGCGGGGTAGGGGTCGTACTCGAAAAGGTTGGAGGGAGGGGGTAAAGGAGGTTTTGTGGTCGAGGGGCTTGGACTTCTAGCAAGCATTAGCGTGTTAGACAGGAGTGAATGGAGACGAATGGTTTTTGGGACCTGACGAGCTGTTGGAGTGTGAGCAGGGTAATATTTTATGAAGGGATTCAGGGAAACCGGTTAGCCGGACTTGAGCCCTGGAAATGGGAAGCACAATGCTTGCACTTTAAAGGAGGGGTTTGGGATATTGGCAGTTTGGAGGGACTTCTAAACTGTCATATCTGAGTGCCTCTGCAAAAACAGTGATTATGTATGAGTGAGGTGAAAGTGTTGAATGATGAAAGTATTTTTCTTTTTATGGATTTTCTTTCTTTTTGGGTCTCCCTGACTTGGTGGGAGACAGCCGACGTGTTAAAAAAAATGTGTGTAAATGAAAAATTAATTATATACATGTACGTATAGGGTTCGCTACTATCCACAGCTTTAGGTATGCAAGGCAGGTCTTGGAACATACCCCCTTCCCATGGATATGAGCGACCTATTGCATACTCAAAGAACCATTCTAATTACGTAATAGTGTTTTAAGATGAGGATGATGATGGATTATGATAGCAGGTGATTTTGGTGTGCAGGTTTGGGACAAGTCCCTCCAGGATTTTCCAGATGTAAATTATGATGTAGTTGTCTTGCCTTCATTCCAAAGAATATGGTTGAAAAGACTAAAAAGCTTTCCTAGTAGCTCAGAAGTCTGATTGAATGTATATGGGAATGAAAGTTCACTATGTTTCCTAGCTCAGTAATCTTACCTGCCTTGAAGGGGACCATAAATATACAGCAGTACAGCCTCTCCTCACTTAACGACGGAGTTCCGTTCCTAAGACCACATCGGTAAATGAATTCGTCGCTAAGTGAGGAGCATACTACAGTGGTCCCTCGGTTTTCGCCGAAAATTCGTTCCAGAATGCTGCTCAAGTGCCATCACCGAACGAATTTACTTCCTTAAGAAATAATGTCACGTAGGTTAGTCTATTTCAGACCCCCAAAAATACACTTGCAACAGCACTTACGAAAATACACTTACATAAATGTTCGAGTTTGGAGATGCACGAAAACCGAGGGACCACTGTATAATGGTAGTGGGTTTGTGTCAACTATCTTTGATATTGTTTTAAAGTCACCTTTGCACCATTTATAACATTTCTGGTATATTTTTAAATGTTTATACAGTAGTGTACTGTATATTGTAATTAACAGAATAGTACAGTGAAACCTCGGCTTACGAGTGCTCCACCATACGAGTTTTCAGGATACGAGCAGTCGCTCGGTCGATTTTTTTGTTTCTGGATATGAGTAAAAATTCAGGATGTGAGTTTTCCCCTCAAGGGAGGTTCCTTGGGTTTAGTGCTTCCCCATTATAATAATAATAATAATAATAAATACGTATAATAATAATACGTATGTATAATAATACGTACGTATAATAATAATACGTACGTATAATATGTACGTATAATAATACGTACGTATAATAATAATACGTACGTATAATAATAATACGTACGTATAATAATAATACGTACGTATAATAATAATCTTTCTTTCAACACGTCTGCCGTTTCCCACCGAAGCGGGGTGGCCCATAAGGAAAAAATGAAAGTTTCTCCTTTTACATTTAGTAATAGTATATATACAGGAGAAGGGGTTACTAACCCCTTGCTCCCGGCATCTTAGTCGCCTCTTACGACACGCATGGCTTACGGAGGAAGAATTCTGTTCCACTTCCCCATGGAGAATAATACATACGTATAATAATACGTACGTATAATAATAATACGTACGTATAATAATAATACGTACGTATAATATAATAATACGTATAATAATATAATAATAATACTATAATAATAATTATAATAATAATACTTACTACAATAACAACTGAGCTTCGAAAAGCCGTCACTAGATGGCAGTGAATACCACAACAATGCGGGAGAAGGAATGGCCACCTTCACTTGTCACATAATGACATATTCATTCTAGAGTATATATCAGGTTTCTATGTTATTTATATTGTTTATTATGTCATATTAGATGAAATGTGATAGATAAATAAGCTGTAAAGTTGATATTAGCGTCATATTGAAGTAGTATTTTGTCCTGTCTCCAAACAATAAACTCTCCTTCGCCACCGCCTCCACTACGTAGTCACATACGTAAAGACATATTTTATTCATTCTAATATATATATCAGGTTTATATGTTACGTATATTGTTTATTGTGTCATATTAGATGAATTGTGAAAGATAAATAAGCCATAGAGTTGATATTAGCGTTATATTGAAGTGTATTTTGTCCTGCCTCTGAGAGCAAGAATTCCGCTGGAACGGATTAATGGCATTTCAATTAATTTAAATGAGGAAAATTGACTCAGCATACGAGCAGAAAGGGATATGAGCAAGGTCACGGAACGGATTAAACTCATAAGCCGAGGTTCCACTGTAGAGGAAATCAGCTCTAATATACATTATTTAGGTATGCTTACTGGTCAGAGCGCCCGTTGTAAGTCTGAGTCATTGGTAAACAAGTACATCGCTAACTAAGGGAAGGCTGCATTGCACCCAGAGAGAACAAGACACTTGAAGAATATCATCATTAGCTCAGTGTCTCATCTTGAAAGTTCTAGTTATCCAGCCTGTCATTTTCCTTGTGGTAGCAATGGCAAAATTGTTACCATCTCTGAATGAGATATATTCTGACATCCTCCCTCTTTCTCCATGGGAAAGTGGAACAGAATTCTTCCTCCGTAAGCCATGCATGTCATAAGAGGCGACTAAAATGCCGGGAGCAAGGGGCTAGTAACCACTTCTCCTGTATACATTACTAAAGTTAAAAAGAGAAACTTTTGTTTTTCTTTTCGGGCCACCCTGCCTTGGTGGAAAACTGCTGATTTGTTGAGAGAAAGAAACATCCTCACTCTTAAGATTTGAAAATGGAACTTAAATTCAATTACACAGTTTGAGTTTATCCTGTACTCCATTTTAATTCCTCTATTCTTCCATAGAGAAGGAACATAAACTTGTCCTCACTAAACATCATAGTGTTGTCTGAGGCCCACCGGTAGACCTGATATATCCACCTTCGACAGCTGTTATTCTCATAGAGATTTTGGTGTCATCAGCAAAAGACGTTTTGGTGCTATGACTTACATTCTTGTCTATGATGGGTATATGAATGAGAAAGAGAAACGGGTCAAGTACTGTGCCTGAAAGAATAGAATTCTTCACTGTGGCAGCCTCCAACTTCACTTTTGTTTACTATTACTACTACTACTCTAGGTTCTATTTGTTAGGAAGTTAAATATACATCTGCTCATTTTACCAGTTATTCCTTTTGCACACACATTTTGTGCTCTACCACACCCCAGTGGCAAGTGCTTGTCAAAGGCTTTTGCAAAACCAGCGTACACCACATCAGCATATAGCTTGTCTTCCAGAGTATACACTATTTCATCGCAATGATCTAGCAATTGTGAAAGGCAGAAGCGACCTGCTCTAAACCCGCGTTTTCCTGGAATGTACAACTGTTGTTATTCCATGTGATTGGCAATCTTGCTTCTTAGAACCCATTCAAAAAATTTTGAAAATGTGTAAAGTTAGTGCTATTGTCTGTAGTTTTCAGCGCTTTACTGCCACCTTTGTGAAGTGGGACAATATTGGTGGTTTTCAAGTACTGTGGTATAACACCAGTGTCCAGGCTCCTACTTCATATAGTACTAAAGGGATGAGATAATAATTTCTTGTAATTTTTGATGGATACAAGTTCCAAGAGTCCTAGGTAGTAGGTTGGTAAACAGCAACCGCCCAGGAAGGTACTACCGTCCTGCCAAGTGAGTGTAAAATGGAAGCCTGACGTAATTGTTTTACATGATGGTAGAATTGCTGGTATCTTTTTTTGTCCCATAAACATGCAAGATTTCAGGTACGTCTTGCTACTTCTACTTACACTTGGGTCACAACACACATGCAGTGGACCCTCAATTTTTGTTGAAAATTCTTTCCAGAATGCTGTTCCAGTGCCGTTACCGAACGAATTTGTTCCCATAAGGACAAATGTAAGTTAGATTAGTCGTTTCAGACCCCCAAAAATACACTTACAAAAGCTCTTACAAAAATACACTTACATAATTGTTCGAGTTTCGAGGTTAACGAAAACCGAGGGTCCACTGTATATACACACCCCTCTGGGTTTTCTTCTATTTTCTTACTAGTTCTTGTTTTTGTTTATTTCCTCATACTATCTCCATAGGGAAGTGGAACAGAATTCTTCCTCCGTAAGCCATGTGTGTCGTAAGAGGTGACTGACATGCCAAGAGCAAGGGGTTAGTAACCCCTTCTCCTGTATACATTACTAAAGTTAAAAAAAGAAACTTTTGTTTTTCTTTTTGAACCACCCTGCCTTGGTGGGATACCCCCGGTTTGTTGAAAGAAGAAGTTCCAAGAGTCTGGGCCAGGGGTAGATTGCATAGGTATGCTGTCAATGGCTTCTTAAAAGTCAAACGGGGACCGGGTTACATCAGAAATCATGACGTCGGCAATACCATCAGTCTCACTTAAACTTGTTAGTGTATTCAATCTGTAGACTGGTAAGTGGTTCACTGAACTCACAGTTATACTGTGACTTCAATATTTCACTCATTTCCTTATTGTTATCAGGGATTTATTCTATTTTACTTATAGCTCTTTGCTTCGTCAGTCTTTCCTGACTACATAATGTAATAAGTTTGTGCTTAATGTTCTACACTTCCCTCATGCTTCAGAGTCTGCTGCCTTTGCCTGTAGAGGAAGCACCTCTCTCAAGTTTGTATTTTCTCCTCTGCTGTAGAGGAAAGTGTCTGGCACAAACTTTGAATGCCAGTGACTTCATCTTCCCAAGGAACTAATTTAGATATGTACAGTGGTGTTTACGATATTTTATTCAGAATGCTGTTCATGCATTACCAAACGAATTTATCTCCTTAAGAAAGTTGTAAATAGACTAGTCCTTGACCCAAAATTACACTTACAAAGCATTTAAAATAAACTTACATAAAGGGTGAGTTTGGGGACCATCGTAAACCGGGGTACCACTGTATGATTGTCATATCATCTTTCCAGCTTATCTCATTTAGGTCACAATATATTTAGTCACAGTTGATGTTCTTTTAGAAAATGGCTTTATTAAATTCAGCCTCATGGCTGATGACGTTTGTCTGTCCCAGGCCTCTATGCAAGCAGGTCTCAACCTTACTGTTTGTAAATACAGTGGTACCTCGAGTTACGATGGTACCCAAAATCGCCCTTTTATGTAAGTTTATTTTTTTAAATGCTTTTGTAGGTATATTTTTGGGGGTGTAAAAGAACTAGTCTATTTTACATTATTCCTTATGGGGATAAATTCGTTTGGTAATGGCACTTGAACAGCATTTTGTTTTTTTTTGTAACTCGAGGTACCACTGTATAAGGTCTAGGGTGTTTTCCCCAGTCTGGTCACTTCAGCAATCTGCTGGCTTAAGGCAAAGTTATTGCAGAGGTTTAATAAATCTGCTGAGTGAGATTGTTGCTTCAAGATAGCTCCAGTGACTCTCTCTCTGCAATTACAATCCTTGCTACATTCTTCTATTTAAGATTACTTAAAATGAAGCTCCCATGTACTGTGTTTGGTAGGTTTTTAAGACAATGTTTGATCTCCAATAACTGGTCCTTGAACTGCTGGGAGGGTGTATCCAGTGGTTTATACACAGGCACAACAACTAGGCTCTAGTCTTCCAATTTGACTGCCAAATCTTCGACATCATTTGTGGTGTTCAGTAGTTAGCATACAAGCCAACTTCCACTTGTGGTCCACTTCTTTGGTCACATCTAAATAGATTGTATTCAGAAATTCATACTTCTTTAATCCACGAAATTTTTATATCAAAACATAAAATAAATACTTGAAAATTTATTTTTAAAGCATAACTGACTTGCTTATATCTTACCCTAACTACCTCCTCCCTTAATGTGAGGTATGAGTTGTAAATGTTGCATCTAGGAGAAGGCTGGAGGCAGTGGAGATGTCGTGTCTAAGGGCGATGTGTGGTGTGAATATTATGCAAAGAATTCATAGTTTGAAGATGAGGAGTTACTAAAAGTATTATCCAAAGAGCTGAGAAGGGGTTGTTGAGGTGGTTTGGTCATTCAGAGAGAACGGAACAAAATACTATGATTTGAAGAGTGTATAAATCTGTAGTGGAGGGAAGGCAGGATAGGGGTCATCCTAGGTAAGGATGGTGGGAGGGGGTAATGGAGATTTTTGTGTGTGAAGGGGCTTGGACATATTGAGGCATGTGTGAGTGTGTTGGACAGGAGTGAGTAGAGGCAAGTGTTTTTTGAACTTGACGAGCTGATGGAATGTCAGCAAGGTAGCATTTTGTAAAGGGATTCAGGAAAACTGGTTAGCCAGAGTTGAAACCTGGAGTTGGGAAGTAAAATGCCTGCACTCTGAAGGAGGGGTTTCGGATATTTGCTTTTTAGAGGGACATCTGAACTGTCGTATCTGTGTGCCTCTGGCAAAACAGTGATGGTGTGAATGATGGTGAAAGTCTTTCTTTTTCAGGTCACCCTGCTTCAGTAGGAGATGGTCAGTGTGTTGAAAAAAGAAAGATTCTGGCTTGCTTGACCAACTAGGCTATTAAAAAATATTTTTCATAAAAAATTATTAAAGAATATTGTTTTTTTATTTTTTTATTCCTAGTGAACCTGTTCTAAGAACATCTGAACACTGGCACAGAATCTTTAAACAAAAATAAAAATAATTGTATCAAATACAGAATTTAATAATGCATAATTTAGACACAGTAAAGTGTATACGTATTTTCTTTTTACATACCTGCCAAATAGGGAGCCAATTTCTGAAGTGAAGAGGTGTAAGAAGTGAGCAGATGAACCAAGTATCGGATGATACAAGTAGAGACATCCTTCAGTTTATCTTCTAGATGAGGTAATAATGAATGAACGAGAGCAGCTGCAGACAACAGAGCAAGACGTGCAGTGTGTAGAGTACAGTTGTTGGCCAGGTGTTCCACAACTCCTTGAAATACTTTATGTAGTTCCGATCTTCTTTTGGCAAGAACAGCTACTAGTGGACAGTCCTGGGAGAGCAGAAATAAAAGCTCTATTAATACTTTTCTGTTTTTTCCCTTCATTTATGCACAAAAACTCGTATTAATATTATTATATTTCTTTTCCACTATCAAGAGACCTCAGAGAGGAATGTTAAGTTACCCTGATCGTTTAACCCCTTAACTGTCCAAACGTAGATCTACGTTCTTACTGCTAGCGCTCCAAACGTAGATGAACTTCTCTAGTTGTCTGAAGACTGTCACTAGACACTTTGAACTTCTCTAGTTGTCTGAAGACTATATCACTATACACTGATTCCTGGGATTTTGTTTATATCCTCTTGAGTAAGAACTGAGGAAGAAAGTGTTCAAAATGGTACACATTTTTTTGTCACTAACTAGAAGGTGATCTGAGTAACACTTAGGTGAGCCTTTATCCTGGTCTTATGCCTATATACGTACTGAAATGAAACCATACTGGTTGTTCTTTGTAAGTTAATGATGTCAGTGATACTGTACCATAACTTTAATAAGTTAGTGTTGTCAGTGATACTGTACCATAACTTTAACCCTTTGAGGGTCGAGAGGCCCTCTCCCAAACTTGTTCCCAGGGTCGAATTTTTTTTTATTTTATCTTATGAAATCATAGAGAATCTTTTTCTCATCATAACGCCACCAAAATTATGAAATTTGATGGAAAACTAACGGAATTATGCTCTCGCGAATTTAGCTGTATCAGCGATATTTACGCATTGGCGATTTCACCCACTTTGAGCCTTATTTTCAGCCAATTCCAATGTTTCAGTCTACTCAAATTATAGCTATTTCGCTAGAATTCTATTTTTTCTATCAACTGAGTATAAGAAACTGCCAATTTACCGATTTCAACTACCCAATAAGGTGGTCAGAAATTGGCAATTTGGCCAATTTCACACAAATTTCAAAAGATGCCAATTTCAAAATAGGGCCCAGAATAAAAGAGACAGACATTCCTGGCACTCAAATAACATTTTATATGTTCATTAGTCATGTCTCCAGGCCCCTCTTACATTACTTTTGCTTTCCATTTTGAATTTTTATTCTCACAAAAAAATAGAAGATTTACTGTTATGTATACAACTGCATCATTGTAAAAACGGTATAAATAATATCAGTGCACTTGTGCAAGAATATTAGACTCGCCAGTTGATGTGTATTGGATGCATGGCGTGATTTGTTTACTCCTGAACATCGGTAAAATCAAACATTTTCGCTACTTTGCGCTCAGTTTCAAGGTACATGTCATCGTAAAACTAATCAAAATCATCACTATTTCTGTAATATATCTTCCATTCTATCAAATGAGACCAAGAAAACCAGAATACAACCATAAATACCACACGAAAATACACCCGAAAGTCACTGTTTTAAACCAAAAAAAAAACGGTCAGAGTTTTTTTCTTCTCATTATGCACTGCGTGCTTCAGGATTTTTTTTATACTGCGCACACTGACCACGCAGACCCATTCTTTCATATGTAGGCCTGCCAGCTTTCTTCCACCAGATTTGAAGGTGCTAGAAATTATGAGTACAAGTACGTGACCGACCCTGGCTGCAATGACGTACTAGTACGGGACCGACCCTCAAAGGGTTAATAAGTTAGTGTTGTCAGTGATACTGTACCATAACTTTAATAAGTTAGTGTTGTCAGTGATACTGTACCATAACTTTAATAAGTTAGTGTTGTCAGTGATACTGTACCATAACTCATGAAACAAAATACTAATACTCTGGCAAAATGAAAATCATTCTGGCTCACATGCAAGGTTAACCTTAATATATGTTCTTGGTAATCTCTAAAAAAGTTCAGGGAAGGTGAACAAAAGTGTTGCCATTAAGTGCCAGGTCCTCCCAAGCTTCCCCATGCTTGTCAGGGAGTGCCAGGTCCTCCCTAGCTACCAGTGTGTGCCAGGTCCTCCCTGGCTACCAGGGTGTGCCAGGTCCTCCCTGGCTACCAGGGAGTGTCAGGTCCTCCCTAGCTCCTCCCTGGTTACCAGGGAGTGCCAGGTCCTCCCTAGCTCCTCCCTGGTTACCAGGGAGTGCCAGGTCCTCCCTAGCTCCTCCCTGGCTACCAGGGAGTGCCAGGTCCACCCTAGCTCCTCCTTGGCTACCAGAGAGTGCCAGGTCCTCCCTAGCTCCTCCCTGGCTACCAGGGAGTGCAGGTCCTTCCTAGCTCCTCCCTGGGTACCAGGGAGTGCCAGGTCCTCCCTAGCTCCTCCCTGGCTATAGGGAGTGCCAGGTCCACCCTAGCTCCTCCCTGGCTACCAGGGAGTGCCAGGTCCTCCCTAGCTCCTCCCTGGCTACCAGGGAGTGCCAGGTCCTTCCTAGCTCCTCCCTGGCTACCAGGGAGTGCCCATCCTCCCTACCTACCAAGGAGTGCCAGGTCCTCCCTAGCTCCTCTCTGGCTACAAGGGAGTGGCACATCCTCCCTAGCTCCTCCCTGGATACCAGGGAGTGCCAGGTCCACCTTAACTTTCTCCTGGTTGTATGTATCTTTACATACAATAGCATGGAATATGCATTTCATTGCCTCCACAGATCACTGGCCCTGCAGCAGTTTAACATTATGCCTAATATATTGGAGTGGAAATAATAGAGGAATATTAAGAAGCACACAGGGGAAAAAAAGGTAGGTGCATAGTGAATGTAAGCAGAAATTTGTAGGATTTATCTGCCATCCTACAGGATTATAAAACAAAGACCAGTAATCCTACCAAAGTGCAGAATATTTTCCAAGTTCCTCCTCCACACACATACAACAACACAGTAGTTCCTCTTAAATGCAGAAAAACCTCTCATAAACTCAAAAATGTTAAAGAGGCAAAGACTTATTAGTTGGCAAAGAGTATCAGGTAAGCAACAATAATAACTACTAACCTCTCCAAATATTCTGCTTAAAAACTCCAAAGTATTCTGTATCACAGCTGGAGAAAAATATGGAGGATTTGGTAGTACAATCACTTCATGCTGTACAATGGGATCAGTATCATGTACAATCTTCACCAGGGAGAGCATTATATCTCCTACATGCTGGTCTACCAGTCTGCTAAAAGCCTCATTACCCAGACTCCTCTCCAGCCATTTATAGTGTTTCTTGGCAGCCTGCATCTGTTAAGGCAGAAAAAATCAATTAAAATAAGTATATTTTACATTACCATTTTAATAAAGTCTAAAATTACAAACAAACTTAAAATTAACAAAAAGTAATAGTCATCAAAGTCAAACAAGAGACATCCACAGTGAACAGAAGCATTTCTCTAAATGAACAGTACTTGCTCTAATTCTCTCTCTCATTCCTAAATGAACAGTACTTGCTCTAATTTTCTCTCTCATTCTTAAATCATAGATAGATAGATATCACAGCTCTGTAATTATCCAGTGTAGATGATACAGTAATGTGTGTCAAAGTGACATTAATCTTCAAGCCAATAAAGATATAAACACAAAATATTAAATTTAGGTATGGGGTAATTTTAGAATGCAGTGTTAGTGTGCATCAGAAGTTTGTGAACACAGGAGGGTGGGTGCAGGAGGGAAGATGAGTGATTGGTGAAATGATGAGGTAAAGGGAGTGGTAAGAGAGGAAAACTATGTATATGAGAGGTTTTTACAAAGCAGAAATTATATAAGGAGGATGGAGTATATGGTAAGTAAAAGACAGGTTAAGAAAGTATTGAGGGAGTGTAAAAGAAGAGCAAATGAGAGAATGGGTGAAATTCCATTAACAAATTTTGCTGAAAAAAAGTAAAAGTTTTAGAGTGAGATTAATAGGTTAAGAAAGCCCAGGGAATGAATGGATCTGAGAGTTACAAACAGAAGAGGAAAGTTATTAGATGGGGAGGTGGACGTATCAGGAAGATGGACGGAATATTTTGAGGAAAAGTTAAATGTTGATGAAGAAGGAGGTACTGATTTCATGCATTGGCCAGGAAGGTATAACATCTTTTAGAAGTGAGGAAGAGCCAGATGTGAGTGTTGGTAGAATGAAAAGGGGTAAAGTAGCTGGGATTGATGGGATCATGACAAAAATTCTAGAAGCAGGGGGGATATAGTTTTGGAGCAGTTGGTATCTATGTTTAAAAAATGTATGAAAGGAGGGGAAGGTCCCTAGGGATTAGAAGAGAGCATGGATAGTTCCTTTGTCACTGTCAGTTTTTTGCTGATGACTCAAGTGCTTTTGAGAGATTCTGAAGAGAAGTTCCAAAAGTTGGTGGGCGAATTTGAGAGGACAATACTGTACTGCTGCTACTACTGTAATAATGATATACAATTATCTAAGATTTTCCATGGGCAAGTGGAACAGAAATCTTCCTTCGAAAGCCATGTGTGTCGTAAGAGGTGACTAAAATGCCGGGAGCAAGTGCCTAGTAACCCTTGTATAAATTACTAAATTGAAAAAGAAAACCTTTCATTTTTCTTTTTAGGTCACCTTGCCTTGGTGGCATATGGCTGGTGTATTAAAAAAAATGATCTATGATCTCTAATAAGTACAATATAACTCTTACCTTAGATTTTGGTAGTTGGTTGACTAGTGAATCATTATGTTCAGCTGCAACATATGGCAAAATATGAGCCATTAATGTTGGAAAATTCTGTATGTAAAGTTCATTCACATCTTTTCCACAAATTCTTGCCAAGTTGTCAATGGAATTATTTTGATCAAATTCAAACAATATGGGAAGTAAGATGTTATTGTGTTCATTCAAGAAACTTTCTGGGTCATTGCATTCAATGAGACAAGCTGGAAAATTTGCAATATCATGCTTGTGCTGGATCCACTGTGTTGCAAGATATGGAAGATGGCGTTCCAGCAGTTGCTTCAGTGACCATCCTCTTGATAACGACACTCTGCAATGTGCAAACAAGGGTAAGTTACATAAATATATGAACATGTTCAATATTACACTGATCTTCATTATCACAAACACATGTGGCTAAAGCTCTCGCTTCACGCACGGAGGGCCCGGGTTCAATTCCCGGCGGGGCAGAAACATTTCGAAGTGTTTCCTTTCACACACACACACACACGCAAACCTAAGAATAGCGTTCCAATACCTCACTAAGGAATCATTCAAGACTCTGTATACCATATACGTCAGGCCCATACTGGAGTATGCAGCACCGGTTTGGAACCCACACCTGGTCAAGCACGTCAAGAAATTAGAGAAAGTGCAAAGGTTTGCAACAAGACTAGTCCCAGAGCTAAGGGGATTGTCCTACGAAGAAAGGTTAAGGGAAATCAGCCTGATGACACTAGAGGACAGGAGGGTTAGGGGAGACATGATAACGACATATAAAATACTGCGAGGAATAGATAAGGTGGACAGAGACAAGATGTTCCAGAGAGGGGACACAGAAACAAGGGGTCACAATTGGAAGTTGAAGACTCCTATGAGTCAAAGGGATGTTAGGAAGTATTTCTTCAGTCATAGAGTTGTCAGGAAGTGGAATAGCTTAGAAAGCGACATAGTGGAGGCAGGAACCATACATAGTTTTAAGACTAGGTTTGATAAAGCTCATGGAGCAGGGAGAGAGAGGACCTAGTAGCAATCAGTGAAGAGGCGGGGCCAGGAGCTATGAATCGACCCCTGCAATCACAAATAGGTGAGTACACACACATACAACAGGCCTATTGTCTAATCGACATGTGCCTAGGACAAAATGGTAACTAACACACACACACACAAATGACCCTCTATGACAAGGTAACGGCAGTAAGGCAAGAGAGAGAAGGATGGGTAGACTGCATTTTCTTGGACTGCAAGAAGGCTTTTGACAAAGTTCCACACAAGAGATTTGTGAAAAAGCTTGAGGACCAGGCAGGTATAACAGGGAAGACACTGCAATGGATCAGAGAATACCTGACAGGAGGGCAACAGCAAGTCATGGTACATGAAGAGGTGTCAGAGTGGGTGCTGGTGATGAGTGGGGTTCCACAGGGGTCAGTCCTAGGACTGGTGCTGTTTCTGGCATGTCTGAATGACAGAGGACAGTCTAGGGGGACAAAAACTGCAAACCTCAGTTAAGGAAAAGGATCTTGGGGTGAATATAATACCGAGCACATCTTCTGAGGTGCACATCAACCAAATAACTGCTGCAGCAAATGGGTGACTAGCAAGCCTAAGAATAGTGTTCAGACTCCTCGGTAAGGAATAGTTCAGGACTCTGTACACAGTGCACGTCAGGCCCATACTGGAGTATGCAGAACCAGTTTGAAACCCACACCTGTTCAAGCATGTCAAGAAATTAGAAAAAGTGCAAAGGTTTGCAATGAGACTTGTCTAGGAGCTAAGGGGCATATCCTATGAGGAGAGGTTACGGGAAATCGACCTGACAACACTGGGGGTCAGAAGAGAGAAGGGAGAACATGATAACGACATAAAATACTGAGAAGAATTGACAAGGTGGACAGAAACAGAATGTTTCAGAGATGGGACCCAGCAACAAGGGGTCACAATTGCAAGTTGAAGACTTAGCTTTGTCACAGGGATGTTAGGAAGTATTTCTTCAGTCATATAGTTGTCAGGAAGTGGAATAGTCTGGAGAGTGATGTAGTAGAGGCAGGATCCATACATAGCTTTAAGAAGAGGTACGATAAAGCTCATGGAGCAGGAGAGAGTAACCTAGTAGCAACCAGTAAAGAGGCAGGGTCAGGAGCTATGACTCGACCCCTGCAACCACAATTAGGTGAGTGCACCCCCACACCCAGCACACACACACACCCACACACCCACACCCACACACCCTGACACCCACACCTCGACACCCACACACCCTGACACCCACACCCACACACCCCAACACCCACACCGACACACCCCGACACTCACACCCACCGACCCCGAAACCCACACCCACCCACCCTACACACACACACACAAACACACACACACACGTGGTTCTGAGCTTTGAATACATAGTAGAGTTACAAGTGGAGAGGGTAACAGGAGTTGAATGGGAAAAGCCAAACTATAAAAGGGAAACTACATAGGTATGAGGAACTTCCTGCAGGAGGTTCAGTGGGACAGAGAATTGGTAGGAAAGTCATTAAATGAAATGATGGAATACGTAACAACAAAATGCAAAGAGGCAGAGGAAAGGTTTGTTCCCAAGGGCAACAGAAATAATGGGAAGACCAAAACGAGCCCTTGGTTTACCCGAAGGTGTAGGGAGGTAAAAACTAAGTGCACTAGAGAATGGAAAAAGTACAGAAGGCAAAAGACCCAGGAAAATAAGAAGATTAGTCGAAGAGCCAGAAACGAGTATGCACAGATAAGCAGGGAGGCCAAGCGACAGAACGAAAACAACATATCATCGAAAGTCAAGTCTGACCCGAAACTGCTGTATAGCCACATTAGGAGGAAGACAACAGTCAAAGACCAGGTGATCAGGCTGAGGAAAGAAGGTGGGGAACTCACAAGAAACGATCAAGAGGTATGTGCGGAGCTCAACACGAGATTTAAGGAAGTATTCACAGTGGAGACAGGAAGGACTCTGGGAAGACAGAACAGAGGGGGACACCAACAGGGAATATACCAACAAGTGTTTGATGAAATACACACAACTGAGTAGGAGGTGAAGAAACTGCTAAGTGACCTTGATACCTCAAAGGCGATGGGACCAGACAACATCTCCCCATGGGTCCTTAGAGAGGGAGCAGAGATGCTGTGTGTGCCACTAACCACAATCTTCAACACATCCCTTGAAACTGGACAACTATCCGAGGTATGGAAGACGGCAAATGTAGTTCCCATTTTTAAGAAAGGAGACAGAAACGAGGCACTAAACTATAGACCAGTGTCAATGATGTGTATAGCATGCAAAGTCATGGAGAAGATTATCAGGAGAGTGGTAGAGCACCTGGAACGGAACAAGATCATAAATGACAACCAGCACGAATTCATGGAAGGCAAATCCTGTGTAACAAACCTTCTTGAGTTTTATGACAAGGTAACAGAAGTAAGACACGAGAGAGAGAGGGGTGGGTTGACTGCATTTTCTTGGACTGCAAGAAGGCCTTCGACACAGTTCCTCACAAGAGATTAGTGCAGAAAATAGAAGATCAGGCACGTATAACAGGAAGGGCACTGCAATGGATCAGAGAATACCTGACAGGGAGGCAACGAGTCATGGTATGAGATGAGGTATCACAATGGGTGCCTGCGACGAGTGGGGTTCCACAGGGGTCAGTCCTAGGACCAGTGTTGTTTTTGGTATATGTGAATGACATGACAGAAGGGATAGACTCAGAAGTGTCCCTGTTTGCAGATGATGTGAAGTTAATGAGAAGAAATCAGATGAGGCTCATGCAGGACAACACGGAGACCTGGACAGGCTGGACACGTGGTCCAGTAACTGGCTACTTGAATTTAACCCTACCAATGCAAAGTCATGAAGATCGGGGAAGGGCAAAGAAGACTGCAGACAGAGTATAGGCTAGGTGGCCAAAGACTGCAAACCTCACTCAAGGAGAAAGATCTAGGGATGAGTATTATACCGAGCATGTCTCCGGAAGCACACATCAACCAGATAACTGTTGCAGCATATGGGCACCTGGGAAACCTGAGAATAGCGTTCCGATACCTCTTACTGGAGTATGCAGCTCCAGTTTGGAACCCACACCTGGTCAAGCACGTCAAGAAATTAGAGAAAGTGCAAAGGTTTGCAACAAGGCTAGTTCTAGAGCTAAGGGGAATGTCCTATGAAGAAAGGTTAAGGGAAATCGGCCTGATGACACTGGAGGACAGGAGGGTTAGGGGAGACATGATAACAACATACAGTGGTACCTCGAGTTACGATGGTCCCCAAAATCGCCCTTTTATGTAAGTTTATTTATTTAAATGCTTTTGTAAGTATATTTTTGGGGGTGTAAAAGGACTAGTCTATTTTACATTATTCCTTATGGGGATAAATTCGTTTGGTAATGGCACTTGAACAGCATTCTCGAACGAAAAAATATCGTAACTCGAGGTACCACTGTACTACAAAATATTGCGAGGAATAGATAAGGTGAACAGAGACAGGATGTTCCAGAGATGGGACACAGAAACAGGGTGCCACAATTGGAAGTTGAAGACTCAGATGAGTCAAAGGGATGTTCGGAAGTATTTCTTCAGTCACAGAGTTGTCAGGAAGTGGAATAGTCTGGAACATGAGATAGTGGAGGCAGGAACCATACATAACTTTAAGACAAAGTATGATAAAGCTTATGGAGCGGGGAGAGAGAGAACCTAGTAGCGATCAGTGAAGAGGCAGGGCCAGGAGCTGAGTCTCGACCCCTGCAACCACAAATAGGTGAGTATACACACACATACACACCCACAATTCTAAGACTCAACCCCTGCAACCACAATTAGGCAAGCACAATTGAGTACACACACAACACCTACACCCCTACACCCCCACACACACACACACACATCTCTCCATGGGTCCTTAGAGAAGGAGCAGAGGCCATTCTAGAAAGCCTGGTTAATCTGAAGACATGTAACAGTGTTGTTCCCATTATACTATGGAACACTCCCTATTTTACCTCAATGGATAATGTTGTTTGTCGCCACACAAGCATAAACACACCACCATATATTGATAATAAAAACATAACATACCTTTTAAGAAGTCTTGACACAAGCACGGGATCCACACCATTTTCAGGAACAGCCAGACAGAGAGCAAAGAGAGCTTTTGCTTCAAGATATGAAGAATTGAGTGCTATCACTCCTAAAGTAAGAAGGAAACTAGCCACTCGATTTACACCTTCATCAGATTTGAAGTCTTCTGACACTGTGCCCTGTTTCAAAGATCAAAAGAGAAAATACATAAATTAAATTTCTACTAACATATTTAACATATGCAGGGGCTAGTAACCCCTTCTCCTGTGCAAATTACTAAATGTAAAAAGAAAGACTTCTGTTTCGTTTTTGGGGTCACCCTGCCTCAGTGGGATATGACCAGTTTGTTAACCCTTTCAGGGTCGGTGCCGTACATGTACGGCTTGAGAGCGAAGGTCTGTGCCGTACTTATATGCCAAAATTCTAGCGCCTTCAAATCGAGCGAGAGAAAGCTGGTAGGCCTAGATGTGAGAGAATGGGTCTGCATGGTGAGTGTGTGCAGCATAAAAAAAAATCCTGCAGCATGCAGTGCATAATGAGATAAAAAAAAACTCTGACCGTGTTTTTGGTTAAAAACAGCGAATTTTGCTGTGTATTTACGTATAGTATTTATGGTTGTATTCTCGTTTTCTTGGTCTCATTTGATAGAATAGAAAATATATTACAGAAATAGAGATGATTTTGATTGGTTTCACGATAAAAAGTACCTTGAAATTGAGCTCAAATTAGCGGAAATGTTTGATTTTTGCTGATGTTCAGGAGTAAACAACTGTCCAATACGTGTTCAACTGGCCAATCTAATCCGCAGTCATGAATGGGTTGACATTATTTATACAAGTATTATAATAATGCAGTAGTCTGCATCAGAGTAAATCTATTTTTTGTGAGAATAAAAATTCAATATGGAAAGCAAGAGTAATATAAGAGGGGTCTGGAGATGTGACTAATGAACAGAATGTTATTTTAGTGCCAGGAATGTCTGCCTTGTTTATTCTGGACCCTATTTTGAAATTGGCATCTATTGAAATTTGTGTGAAATTGGCCAAATTGCCAATTTCTGACCACTTTATTGGGTAGTTAAATTCAGTAAATAGGCGGATTCTTGTACTCACTCGATAGAACAAATGGAGTTCTAGCGAAATAGCTATGATTTTAGTCGATTGAAACACTGGAATTGGCTGAAAATAGGGCTCAAAGTGGGTGAAATCGCCGATGCGTATATATCATCAAGACCGCTAAATTCGTGAGAGCATAATTCCGTAGGTTTTCCATCAAATTTCATATTTTTGGTGTCATTATCATCGGAAAAAGATTCTTTATCATTTTATAAGAAATAATACTTTTTTTTTTTTCAATCCTGAGAGCGAGTTCAGGATCAGGGGTCTCGACTCTGAAAGGGTTAAAAAGATATTAAATATAAGAAAAAAAAATCATTACAAATAAACTTATATTAACCCTTCGACTGTCGTAACCCCTAATCCTGAGGTGTCTCTCCTGTTGTCGCAAAATTTTGGAAAAAAAATAAATTATTTTTTCTTATGAAATGATAGAGAATCTTTTCCTGATGGTAATGACACCAAAAGTATGAAATTTAATGGAAAACTTACGAAATTACGCTCTCGCGAAGTTAATGATCTCAGCGATATATACGCATCGGCAATTTCGCCGACTTTGAGCCCTATTTTCGGCCAATTCCATTGTTCCAGTCGACCAAACTCATAGCTATTTCTTTAGAACTGCATTTGTTCTATCGATTGAGTACAAGAAACCACCAATTTACCGATTTCAACTACCCAATAAAGTGGTCAGAAATTGGCAATGTAACCAATTTCATGCAAAATAAAGTTGTCAATTTCAAAATAGTGTCCAGAATAAACAATGCAAACATTCCTGGCACTAAAATAAGATGTTATCTGTTCATTAGTCACGTCTTTAGGCCCCTCTTATATTGCTCTTGCTTTCTATTTTGATTTTTTATTCACACAAAAAATAGAAGATTTACCATTATGCAGACTATTGCATTATTGTAAAAATGGTATAAATAATATCAGTGCCCTTGTGAAACAATATTAGACTCGCCAGTTGATGTGTATTGGATGCGTGGCGTGATTTGTTTACTCTTGAACATTGGCAAAAATCGAACATTTCCCCTACTTTGAGCTCAATTTCAAAGTCGTTTTCATCATGAAACTAATCAAAATCATCTCTATTTCTGTATTATGTTTTCCATTCTATCAAATGAGATCATGAAAATGAGAATACAACCATAAATACTATACGAAAAATACACCTCAAACTCGGCGTTTTAATCCAAAAACACGGTCGGAGTTTTTTTTCTCATTATACACTGCGTGCTGCAGGATTTTTTTTATACAGCGCACACTGACCACACAGACCCATTCTCTCATGTGGGCCTACCAGCTTTCTCCCGCTTGATTTGAAGCCGCTAGAATTTTTGAGTATACAGTGAACCCCCAGTTTACGTACTGCTCCCAACTCCAATAATTATGTAAGTGTATTTTTGTAAATGCTTTAGTAAGTGTATATTTGGGGGTCTAAAAGGACTAGTCTAATTTACATTATTCCTTATGGGAACAAATTTGTTTGGTAACGGCACTTGAACAGCATTCTGAAAAGAATAAATTACGAACACCGGGGGTCCACTGTATGTACATCCGAAACAGTGGCTCGTAAGACGTATATATATGACCAAAACAGTCAAAGGGTTAAAGGGAAGGAAGTCAGCTACTGAATTTAAGTAATGTATATTCCTTTATTGGTAGGCCCATAAATTTATTGGCCTCACATCATGTTTTTTGCATGTCTTCCTACTCCCACTGTGCCTCTGGGTTCCCATTTTCTAGTTCTGACCAATCACAAGCCTTCTGTGAGTTACTCAAGCTAAGTGGCAGTGGTGTCAACTTGCTTCTCATTGATCAAGAGACAAAAATATACAATGGACCCCGAGTTTCGTGAGCATTGTGCTTTGTGAATTTCGCCTTTTGGCAACTTTTTCCGTCAAAATATAGCCTCACGGTTTATTTGCTTCGTGATTTGGCGGCCATACGGAACACATTCGAGCCGTCTCCCAGCATCAGCCCGCAAACAAAGCCAGCCTCCCACACCATTCAGAGTAATAGGTATTCCTTTTTTTTTTGTGCTTGCAACTGCTAAATAAACCACCATGGGCCCAAAGAAAGCTCCTAGTGCCAGCCCTTTGGTAAAGAAGGCGAGAAACACGATAGAATTCAAGAAAGATCTCGTAGCAAAGTACCAAAGTGGAGGAGGAAGAGAGAGGGAAGAATGTGCCTTCTTCAGTGATTCAGTGATTCTACGATATGTACAATACTAAAGCAGTAGGAGTTGATAAATGCTATACCACCAGCCAGCGATAAAGTGTGGCATTAACAGTGTAGCAAGTAAGTTAAGCGATTAAGCAATAGAAAAAGGACAGCACAAAAGTAACTCCTCCAATGGTGTTGGAGCTATGTAGGGCTACTGACAACACCGCTGTCTCTGCTGCCTTCACCACCATGTAAGGCTTATGCTCTCAGTGGCCCTTATACACCCAACAAAAAAAACACAACACCACTCGTGACATACATAATGACATATTTTATTCATTCTAGAGTACAGTGGACCCCCGGCTAACGAAAAAAATTCATTCCAGAAGCCTGCTCAAGTGCCATTACCGAACGAATTTACTTCCTTAGGAAATAATGTCACGTAGGTTAGTCTATTTCAGACCCCCTAAAATACACTTCCACAAGCACTTACAATATTATACTTACATAATTGTATATGAAGAGAATATGAAGAAAAAAAGAGAGGTTAAGAGAGTGGTCAAGCAATGTAAAAAGAGAGCAAATGAGAGAATGGGTGAGATGTTATCAACAAATTTTGTTGAAAATAAGATAAAGTTTTGGAGTGAGATTAATAAGTTGAGGAAGCCTAGGGAACAAATGGATTTGACAGTTAAAAATAGGAGAGGAGAGGAGAGTTATTAAATGGAGAGTTAGAGGTATCGGGAAGATGGAGGGAATATTTTGAGTTGTTAAATGTTGATGAAGACAGGGAAGCTGTGATTTCGTGTATAGGGCAAGGAGGAATAACATCTTGTAGGAGTGCGGAAGAGCCAGTTGTGAGTGTGGGGGAAGTTCGTGAGGCAGTGGGTAGAATGAAAGGGGGTAAGGCAGCTGGGATTGATGAGATAAAGGTAGAAATGTTAAAAGCAGGCGGAGATATAGTTTTGGAGTGGTTGGTGCTATTATTTAATACATGTATGGAAGAGGGTAAGGTACCTAGGGACTGGCAGAGAGCGTGTATTGTTCCTTTGTATAAAGGCAAAGGGGACAAAAGAGAGTGCAAAAATTATAGAGGAATAAGTCTGTTGAGTATACCAGGTAAAGTGTATGGTAGTGTTACTATTGAAAGAATTAAGAGTAAGACGGAGAGCAGAATAGCAGATGAACAAGGTGGCTTTAGGAAAGGTAGGGGGTGTGTAGACCAAGTGTTTGCAGTAAAACATATAGGTGAACAGTATTTGGATAAGGGTAAAGAGGTTTTTGTGGCATTTATGGATTTGGAAAAGGTGTATGATAGGGTGGATAGGGGATCAATGTGCAGATGTTGCAGGTGTATGGATTGGAGGTAGGTTACTGAAAGCAGTGAAGAGCTTTTATGAGGATAGTGAGGCTCAGGTTAAGAGTGTGTAGGAGAGAGGGAAATTATTTCCCGGTAAAAGTAGGCCTTAGACAGGGATGTGTGATGTCACCGTAGTTGTTCAATATATTTATAGATAGGGTTGTAAGAGAAGTGAATGCGAGGGTCTTGGCAAAAGGTGTGGGGTTAAAAGACAAAGAATCAAATACAAAGTGGGAGTTGTCACAGTTGCTTTTTGCTGATGACACTGTGCTTTTGGGAGATTCTGAAGAGAAGTTGCAGAGGTTGGTGGATGAATTTGGTAAGGTATGTAAAAGAAGAAAATTGAAAGTGAATATAGGAAAGAGTAAGGTGATGAGGATAACAAAAAGATTAGGTGACGAAAGATTGGATATCAGATTGGAGGGAGAGAGTATGGAGGAGGTGAATGTATTCAGATATTTGGGAGTGGACATGTCAGCAGATGGGTCTATGAAGGATGAGGTGAATCATAGAATTGATGAGGGGAAAAGGGTGAGTGGTGCACTTCGGAGTCTGTGGAGACAAAGAACTTTGTCCATGGAAGTTAAGAGGGAATGTATGAGAGTATAGTTATACCAACACTCTTATATGGGTGTGAAGCATGGGTGATGAATGTCGCAACGAGGAGAAGGCTGGAGGCAGTGGAGATGTCATGTCTGAGGTCAATGTGTGGTGTGAATATAATGCAGAGAATTCGGAGTTTGGAAATTAGGAGGAGGTGCGGGATTACCAAAACTATTATCCAGAGGGCTGAGGAGGGGTTGTTGAGGTGGTTCGGACATGTAGAGAGAATGGAACGAAACAGAATGACCTCGAGAGTGTATAAATCTGTAGTGGAGGGAAGGCAGGGTAGGGGTCAGCCTAGGAAAGGTTGGAGGGAGGGGGTAAAAGAGGTTTTGTGTGCGAGGGGCTTGGATTTCCAGCAAGCATGCGTGTGCGTATTTGATATGAGTGAATGGAGACAAATGGTTTTTAATACTTGACGTGCTGTTGGAGTGTGAGCAAAGTAACATTTATGAAGGGATTCAGGGAAACCGGCAGGCCGGACTTGAGTCCTAGAGATGGGAAGTACAGTGTCTGCACTCTGAAGGAGGGGTGTTAATGTTGCAGTTTTATAGCTGTAGTGTAAAGCACCCCTCTGGCAAGACAGTGATGGAGTGAATGATGATGAAAAATTTTCTTTTTCGGGCCACCCTGCCTTGGTGGGAATCGGCCGATGTGTTAATAAAAAAAAAAAAAAAATTGTACGATTTCTGGGGTGTTCGTTAGCCGGGGGTCCACTGTATATGTCATGTTTCTATGTTATTAATATTGTTTATTATGTCATATTAGATGAAATGTGATAGATAAATAAGCCGTAGAGTTGATATTAGTGTCATATTGAAGGACTATTTTGTCCTGACTCCAAACACACACCCCTGCCGCCGCCACAATTCCTAACATACGTAATGACATATTTTTTTCATACACCAACAAGAATCTTCAATAAAAGTAAGTGTGATGTTATTATTGTTTTATACTTGATGTCTCATTGTTTCCTGTATGTAAATCTATATTTAATGTAAAAATAATATTTTTTGTTAATACTTTTGGTCTGAAACGGATTAATTGAATTTACATTATTTCTTATAGGGAAAATGGTTTCGCCATTCGTGAATTTCGCCTTTCGGCAGACTCTCTGGAAAGGGTTAATCACGAAACTAGGGGGTTCACTGTAAACATTTTGCACTTGGCGTTGTCCACAGCAGTTTTTCTCCAAGAGTTACACTCATATACTCTCAGATGGTCTCTTTATCAACAGAAACTGTAGAGCTGCTGCCACTGCCACCATCAAAACCACCACTGTGGTGCCACCACCACCACTGAGGAGTCACTGCCACCACCACTACTGTGGTGCCACTGATGCCACCACCGCCATCACCATCACTACAACCACCACTATTACTATTGTTACATTAACTGAGCTCAAACTCATCTTGAACTGTCCTAGCCTTTAAAGCCAATCCTCTACTACTACTGCCCAGCTACTGTGGCAGTAAAGACAGAGGTAATGGGCAAAGGTTAATTAGTAGTGAACAATCCCTAAATGTCAAAGCAAGGTTTATTTAATGCCCAAAGTCCCAGGGCAATAAGAGGCATACATTTTGATCTGGACAAGAGGGTACACTTGAATTGCATGGATTGTGAGCACTTTGCTGGCATCAAGGCACTTCCTGACAAGAACTATAAGTGCCATAACTCCCAACAACAACTGTAAGTGCTATAATTCCCAACAATAACAAAATTAAAAAAATCATGATAATCTCAACTTCATTATAATTTCCTATTGAAGTACACAGTAAACTTTTTTTACTTTTACCTGTACATTGAGAGCTTCCAACGCTGTCTGATAAACATCTGTGAAAACTTGATCTTGTCGCTGACTATCGATCATAGATCCATCAACTTTCACCAATAAGACATGTATGAGGGACACAGCCAAAATACGTAACTCATGGCTTGGATTACACAGAAGGTCAAATACTTCACCACAACGGTCATTTTCTCTTGTGATATACTTTGACCACTCACGTTTAGGATCAACCTGAAATGGAAATTTCTAATTATTTTTTCTTATTAACACATCGGCCATCTCCCACCAAGGAAGGGTGGCCCAAAAAAGAAAAACTTTCATCATCATTCACTCCATCACTGCCTTGCCAGAGGCATGCTTACACTACAGCTATTAAACTGCAACATTAACACCCCTCCTTCGGAGTGCAGACACTTTAGGACTCAAGTCCGGCCTGCCAGTTTCCCTGAATCCCTTCATAAATGTTATCTTGCTCACACTCCAACAGCACGTCAAGACCTAAAAACCATTTGTCTCTATTCGCTCCTATCTAACACGCTCATACATGCTTGATGGAAGTCCAAGCCCCTCACACACAAAACCTCCTTTACCCCCTCCATCCAACCTTTCCTAGGCCGACCCCTACCCCGCCTTCCCTCCACTACAGATTTCTACACTCTCGAAGTCATTCTATTTTGTTCCATCCTCTCTACATGTCTGAACCACCTCAACAACCCCTCCTTGGGTGGCCCGGTGGTCTGGTGGCTAGAGCTCTCGTTTCACACACGGAGGGCCCGGGTTCGATTCCCGGCGGGTGGAAACATTTTGACGTGTTTCCTTACACCTGCTGTCATGTTCACCTAGCAGCAAATAGGTACCCGGGTTGTTAGTCGACTGGTGTGGGTCGCATCCTGGGGGACAAGATTAAGGACCCCAATGGAAATAAGACAGACAGTCCTCGCTGACGCACTGACTTTCTTGGGTTATCCTGGGTGGCAAACCCTCCGGGGTTAAAAATCCGAAGAAATCTTATCTTATCTTATCTCATCCCTCTGGTAATCCTGCACCTCCTCCTAATTTCCAAACTCGAATTCTCTGCATTATATTCACACCACACAATGACCTCAGACATGACCATCTCCACTGCCTCCAGCCTTCTCCTTGTTGCAACATTTACTACCCATGCTTCACATCCATATAAGTGTGTTGGAATAACTACTCTCTCATACATTCCCCTCTTTGCTTCCATGGACAAAGTTCTTTGTCTCCACAGACTCCTAAGTACACCACTCACTTCATTCCCCTCATCTCTTCTATGATTCACCTCATCTTTCATAGACCCATCTGCTGACATGTCCACTCCTAAAAATCTGAATACATTCACCTCCTCCATACTCTTTCCCTCTAATCTAATATCCAATCTTTCGTTACCTAATTTTTTCATTATCCTCATCACCTTACTCTTTCCTATATTCACTTTTAATTTTATTCCTTTACATACCCTACCAAACTTATCCACCAACCTCTGCAACTTCTCTTAGAATCTCCCAAAAGCACAGTGTCATCAGCAAAGGGCAACCGAGACAACTACCATTTTATGTTAGATTCTTTATCATTTAACCCCACACCTCTTGCCAACACCCAAGCATTCACTTCTCTTACAACTCCATCTATAAATATATTGAACAACCATAGTGACATCACACATCCTTGTCTAAGGCCTACTTTTACTGGGAAATAATCTCATTCTCTCCTACATACTCTAACCTGAGCCTCATTATCCTTGTAAAAACTCTTCACTGCTTTAAATAACCTATCTCCTATTCCATAAATTTGCCATTCTAAGAATTATAACAGTATAACAAACTACAGATGAAAAGTGGCAGAGGCACTGTCAAGAAATTTTGCTGAAAATAAAAAGTTTTGGAGTGAGATAAACAAGTTAGGAAAGCCTAGGGAACGAATGGATTTGTCGGATAAAAACAGAGTAGGGGAGTTAGTAGATGGGGAGCTGGAGGTATTGGGTAGATGGCGGGAATATTTTGAGGAACTTTTAAATGTCGATGTAGAAAGGGAGGCAGTAATTTCATGCACTGGTCAGAGAGGTATAACATCTTTTAGGAGTGAGGAAACGCAGGATGTGAGTGTGGGGGAGGTGCGTGAGGCATTACGTAGAATGAAAGGGGGTAAAGCAGCAGGAACTGACGGGATCATGACAGAAATGTTAAAAGCAGGGGGAGATATTGTGTTGGAGTGGTTGGTATTTTTGTTTAATAAATGTATGAAAGAGGGGAAGGTACCTAAGGATTGGAAGAGAGCATGTATAGTTCCTTTATATAAAGGGAAGGGTGACAAAAGAGATTGTAAAAGTTATAGGGGAATAAGTTTACTGAGTATACCAGGTAAAGTGTACGGTAGGGTTATTATTAAAAGAATTAGAGGGAAGACAGAGAGTAGGATTGCAGATGAGGAAGGAAGTTTTAGAAAGGGTAGGGGATGTGTAGATCAAGTGTTTACATTGAAGCATATATGTGAACAGTATTTAGATAAATGTAGGGAAGTTTTCATTGCATTTATGGATTTAGAAAAAGCATATGATAGAGTGGATAGGAGAGCAATGTGGCAGATGTTGCAAGTGTATGGAATAGGTAGTAAGTTACTGAATGCTGTGAAGAGTTTTTATGAGGATAGTGAGGCTCAGGTTAGGGTGTGAAGGAGAGAGGGAGATTACTTCACGGTAAAAGTAGGTCTTAGACAGGGATGTGTAATGTCACCATGGTTGTTTAATATATACAGTGGACCCCCGGATTACGTCATTTTTTCGTTCAAGAATGCTGTTCAAGTGCCATTACTGAACGAATTTATTCCCATAAGGAATAATGTAAATTAGATTAGTCCTTTTAGACCCCCAAAATTACACTTACAAAAGCACTTACAAAAATAAACTTACATAAAAGGGGCGAGTTTGGAGACTATCGTAAACCAGGGGTCCACTGTATATTGATGGGGTTGTAAAAGAAGTAAATGCTAGGGTGTTGGGTAGAGGGGTGGGATTAAATTATGGGGAATTAAATGCAAAAAGGGAGTTGACAGTTACTTTTTGCTGATGATACGGTGCTTATGGGAGATTCTAATGAAAAGTTGCAAAGGTTAGTGGACGAGTTTGGGAGGGTGTGTAAAGGTAGAAAGTTGAAAGTGAACATAGATAAGAGTAAGGTGATGAGGGTACAGTAGAACGTCATTTAGCACGAGATTATGTTGCACGTTACGGGTATTGCACGATTTAAGTTTTGCGACACATTATCATCTTACACGACAAAGATGATATTACACGGTTCGGCAGGAGGGGAAAATTTTTTAGCGCGCGGTCGCCCGCGGTGGGTTAAACCATTGAGTCAGTGGGGGAGTCCTTGTGCCATCCCCCGCCACCCTCACCCACCCACGCATCCCTCCCAGCGTTCAGTTTGGTTCGTACACGTGCAGGACGATAAGTATCGGGAAGCTCGCTGTGTTTATTTACATTCATTTCCTCATTTTCATTGCATTTTGATAAATATACTAAGCAATCATGGCACCCAGTAAGCATACAAATTTTCCAGCAAGTGACAAGAAAAAGTTTAAGCGTTCAAGTCTAGGAATTTCAAAGAAAATTGAGATATTAGATAAGCTTAAGAGTGGCTCACGTGTGAGGGATATAGTGAGGGCCTATGGCCTTAATGAAGCATCAGTTCATACGATTAGGAAGAATGAGGCAAATATACGAGCTTGTGTAATGAATAACCCAAAATGTGACCTCATGAAAAGAATGACACGTAGGTCCCAACACGTAAATAAAACTGAAAACTTGTTGCTTGAGTGGATCGAACAGAAAACAAAGAAAGGTGCACCACTTAGTTTTCTCTTAATTAGGGAAAAGGCCTTACAGTTGTTTAAAGCAGTGTGTGATAAGGAAGGAAGGCCTGAAAACGAGTGTATGTTTACTACAGGCTGGTTCAAGAACTTTAAGTTGCATAATAAGTTACATAATATTAAGTTTTCTGGTGAAAGTGCTTCAGCTGATCATACAGCAGCAAGTAATTTCCCTGCTGAATTTCAGGAACTTATTTCTGAGGGAGGCTATGAGCCACAGCAAGTTTTTAATGCTGACGAGACAGGTGTTTTCTGGAAGAAAATGCCAACACGAACTTTTATCAGTCAGCAAGAGAAAAGTGCACCGGGCTTCAAGGCAGCGAACGATCGCTTCACCTTGCTCCTTTGCAGTAATGCATCAGGTGATTTCAAGTGTAAGCCCATGGTTATTTACCGCTCTAAGACTCCTCGTGCTTTGAGAGGTGTGGATAAAAACACCTTACCAGAAATTTGGAAGTCAAACCAGTCAGCATGGATGACAGAGGAAATATTTATTGACTGGTTTAAGCATCACTTTATTCCTGAAGTCAAGTTTTACCTGCACAGCAAGAACCTTGCATTCAAGACTCTCTTCATTCTTGATAATTCCCGTACTCATCCACAAGCTTTGCTGGATGTGACCCCACATATAAAAGTTGTATTTTTACCTCCAAATACAACATCTCTGATACAACCACTGGACCGGGGAGTTATTCAGACATTCAAGTGTAACTACACAAAAAAATTAAAAAAAAAAAAAAACTAGTTGCATCAATGGACTCTGACTCCAACCTGGCAGTACCAAGCTTCTGGAGTAAATTTAACATTGCAGATGCCATCAGCTATGCTAGAAGTGCATGGAATGAAGTGCCCCAATCAACATTAAATGCAGGCTGGGGAAAGTTATGGCCTTCTGTAGTTAATTCTTTCTCTGGTTTTCCCTTGCTTGAGAGTCAGGTTCAGGAAATTATTCAGCTGGCAAGGAGATTACCAGGTGATGGTTTTGAAGATATGAATGAAGATGATGTGAATGAACTCTTAGATGATGCTGATGAAGACAGGAGTCCAGAGGAAATGTTGGCAGAGTTCGATGCACAGATGCAAGGGAGGGAGATAACAGAAGAAGATGAAGAAGAACCTGAAGAAAAAGAGTTAACATTGCAGCAGTTACGTGAGCAGTTCCATATTATTGGTAAAGTTGCAGACTTTTTCACTGAAGAGGACCCTGACAAAGCTAGAAGCAGGGCTTTGAAACGGGGTCTAGACCAGCTGATGATGCCTTACCGTCAGCTGTATAATGTAATGCAGAATAAAAAGCCCAGAGATCCATTACAGAATTTATGCACACTGCAATACAACCATCGACTTCAGCACCAGAACCTCTACCATCCACTTCTACCGACAACCAACAAGCATCCACCTCAGCCCAGTAGGGCCACACCATCCATATCCACTCTTCACTACCATCCACAAACATCATTACCCACAATTTAAGGTAAGAAATACTATTATTTCTATTGCATTTGTAGTCTTAAGCAGTAATAGATCACGACAATGCACTACAATTACATATCCACTTCAGCTCAGTAGGGCCACACCATCCATATCCACTCTTCACTACCATCCACAAACATCATTACCCACAATTTAAGGTAAGAAATACTATAATTTCTATTGCATTTGTAGTCTTAAGCAGTAATATATCATGACAATGAACTAAAATTACATATTCGCCTTCAATTTTTGCAAGATCTGTTGGTCTAAAAAATTTGTTTGGCTTTTTGGGGACTCTCAGAAACGTAACCCTATTTTTCCCATAAGTTCTGTTAATTATTTAAGACGAAATTATCTAACACGACTTTTTCAGGAACGTAACTATCGTGCTAAATGACGTTCTACTGTATCAAACAATTTAAATAAAGAAAAATTGGATATCACACTGGAGAGACGGATTATGGAAGAAGTGAATGTTTTCAGATATTTGGGATTTGACTTGTCAGCGGATGGGTTTATGAAGGATGAGGTTAACCATAGAATTGATGAAGGAAAAAAGGTGAGTGGTGCGTTGAGGTATCTGTGGAGACAAAAAACGTTATCCATGGAGGCAAAGAAGGGAATGTACGAAAGTATAGTGGTACCAACACTCTTATATGGGTGTGAAGCATGGGTTGCAAATGCTGCAGCAAGGAGGTGGCTGGAGGCAGTGGAGATGTCCTGTCTAAGGGCAATGTGTGGTGTAAATATTATGCAGAAAATTCGGAGTGAGGAAATTAGGAGGAGGTGAGGAGTTACTAAAAGTATTTGTCAGAGGGCTGAAGAGGGGTTGTTGAGGTGGTTTGGTCATTTAGAGAGAATGGATCAAAGTAGAATGACTTGTAGAGCTTATAAATCTGTAGGGAAAAGAATGCGGGGTAGGGGTCGTCCTCAAAAAGGTTGGAGGGAGGGGGTGAAGGTGGTTTTGTGGGCGAGGGGCTTGGACTTCCAGCAAGCATGTGTGAGCATGTTAGATAGGAGTGAATGGAGACAAAAGGTTTATGACCTGACAAGCTGTTGGAGTGTGAGCAGGGTAATTTTTTGTGAAGGGATTCACGGAAACCAGTTAATTGATTTAGTTGGACTTGAGTCCTGGAAATGGGAAGTATAATGCCTGCATTTTAAAGGAGGGGTCTGGGATAGTGACAGTTGGGAGGGACTTATTCTCAGCTGTCTTATCTGAGTGCCTCTGCAAAGACAGTGATTATGTATGAGTGAGGTGAAAGTGTTGAATGATGATGAAAGTATTTTCTTTTGGGGATTTTCTTTCTTTTTGGGTCACCCTGCCTCGGTGGGAGACGGCCGACTTGTTGAAAAAAAGAAAAAAATGTACATGTACAGTGGACCCTTGGTTTTCGTCGATAATTCTTTCCAGAATGCTGTTCGAGTGCCGTTACAGAACAAATTTGATCCCATATGGACGAATGTAAATTAGATTAGTCATTTCAGACCCCCAAAAATACTTGAAAAAGCACTTACAGAAATACACTTACATAATTGTTCGAGTTGGGAGCTGTACAAAAACCGAGGGTCCACCAGATGATATAAAGCTCCAAAAAAAATAAAAAAAGAGGGTAAGAATCCAATAATGGATGATGAGGAAAACAAACAAGGTTTGTGTGTGTCATCCACCTGGGTTTTAATGTTATACAAGACGGCCAGCTGGCAAACATATGCATGTAGCAAACTTAGTAGAGATACGTAAATAAGGTGATAATAAAGGTCTCCAAATCCACAGGCCTGTCTATCAAATATTATTTTAATGATTTTGGAACCTTTACCAATGTTAGTGAAAGGCTATTAGAGGAAAGTGAATATAACACTTGGAGAGTAAAGCAAACAGATGCAAGTTTTGAAGATGCCTGACATCAGGATCAACAACCGTGGAGTGAGCACTGGTTTGGCACCATCAGACTTTGAATGTCAAGCCAAAATCTCCTGTCTTAGTAGACAGTGTTGCTGTTGGCCACATAATCAATTTAATCTGGGAGTCTTAGTTCAAGTTAATATCAGTAAAGAAGGTAAGAAAGACTAAAAATTATGTTTGGCTGCTAAGTTTCCCAAGTGTGGAGACAAAGTGGGATGCTGAGGTGTCCATAGTTTACTGATACTGAAGAACAAAAAGGTACAATACCTTGACTGGAACAATACACAAATAACCCGCATGGCTTACTGATACAGTGGACCCCCGGCTAACGAACAAAATTAATTCCAGAAGCCTGCTCAAGTGCCATTACCAAACGAATTTACTTCCTTAAGAAATAATGTCACGTACGTTAGTCTATTTCAGACCCCCAAAAATACACTTCCACAAGCACTTACAATATTATACTACTTACATAATTATACGATTTCCGGGGTGTTTATTAGCCGGGGGTCCACTGTATTGAAGAACAAAAAGGTACAATACCTTGACTGGAACAATACACAAATAACCCGCACGGCTTACTGATACTGAAGAGCAAAAAGGTACAATACCTTGACTGGAACAATACACAAATAACCCGAACATGTACATGTCCACCACTCAGATGAAGGTTTTGCTTTTTCCATGTATTGCAAGCCTATGCACAGTGGCATGTACATTCACTACTTTTTTTTCATGCTCCCTCTGTCAAGAAAAATATTTTTGTTTCTCTCTTTCTCCATGATCTCTGAATTTGTGACCCTCAGTTCCTTGAATAGGAAATTTCCACTCTTCATAATTCATTCTCTTCTCTTGGCTACCCTTCCCATTTCATAAACTCTGCTTTCTCACATGCTAATGGACTTTCTTCTCTCTCTGTCTTCCCTTTGTTTCCAGCCTTTCTAATCTCAACAACTCTCTCCGTTCCTTAGACATCAAACTTACTTTTCGCCAGACTGACACTCTTCGCACTAATCTAGTTCATACCTCTCCTCCCACTATAGATGCTCCTGGTGTCTACTCTATTTCATGTTCCTCTTGTCCTCTTCGGTACTTTGGAGAAACTGCCCATTCTCTTTCTGACAGACTCAAGGAGCACAAAAGAAGTGTTAGGCTTGCCGACACCAACAATGCTCTTGTCTGTCATGTTAGAGATCACAGTCATCCTATTGACTGGACATCTGCTAAAACTGGTCTACCCCACTTCTAACTTTCACAGTCGCCGTCTTGTTGAATCCCCCCTTATACACAACTTTCCTTGTATGAATCTTAGTCCTGGCTTTGTCTCTGTTGATGACTTCCTGTCCCATTACATTGTCAAGTGTTCAATTTAAACTTCAAAACACACCTGACTTAACCTGATCCTTTTTTTCTCCTCCTATTTCTACCTCTTCTGTCCTATTTTTCCTTTTTTCTGTTTTGGGTTTCCTTTCTTCTGCCTTAGGTGTTTTGTCCTTTACTTTTTTCCTCCTGTGTTTTTGGTCTTACCCCTTGTGGGCTCTTAGCTCTCCTGCAGTGCTCCTCTTTCTTGGCCTTTGACTCTACTACTACTACTACTACTACTTCCTTTCCTACTACCTTTGGCTCCTACCTTAACTTCTGCCTCCTTTATTCTCTCCCCCTTTCTATTCTTGTCCCACCAACCACTCTACTTTACACACTCTACTTTACACTACCACTACTTCTACTATTTTCCACTACCAGCCTTACCTCTGCCACCACCACTACTACTACTACTTTCTCTACCTGCCTTACCTCTACTGCTACTATTTCCACTACCAGCCTTACCTCTGTCACCACTATTATTTCCACTACCAGCCTTACCTCTGCCACTACTATTTCCACTACCAGCTTTACCTCTACCACTACTATTTCTACTACCAGCCTTACCTCTACCACTACTATTTCCACTACCAGCCTTACCTCTGCCACTACTATTTCCACTACCAGCCTTACCTCTGCCACCACTACTTCCACTACCAGTCTTACCTCTACCACTACTACTTCCACTACCAGCCTTACCTCTGTCACCACTATTATTTCCACTACCAGCCTTACCTCTGCCACTACTACTTCCACTACCAGCCTTACCTCTGCCACTACTATTTCCACTACCAGCCTTACCTCTACCACTACTATTTCCACTACCAGCCTTACCTCTACCACTACTATTTCCACTACCAGCCTTACCTCTACCACTACTACTTCCACTGCCAGCCTTACCTCTGCCACTACTACTTCCACTACCAGCCTTACCTCTGCCACTACTACTTCCACTACCAGCCTTACCTCTGCCACTACTATTTCCACTACCAGCCTTACCTCTGCCACTACTATTTCCACTACCAGCCTTACCTCTCCACTACTATTTCCACTACCAGCCTTACCTCTGCCACTACTACTTTCCACTACTCAGCCTTACCTCTGCCACTACTACTTCCACTACCAGCCTTACTCTCTGCCACACTACTTCCACTACTAGCCTTACCTCTACCACCACTATTCCACTACCAGCCTTACCTCTACCACCACTACTTTCCACTACCAGCCTTACCTCTGCTCCCTACTACTTCCACTCCAGCCTTACCTCTGCCACTACTACTTCCACTCCAGCCTTACCTCTACTACTACTTCCACTTCCACCTTACCTCTACACACTACTTCCACTCTAGCCTTACTCTCTACACTACTATTCCTACTCTAGCCTTACCTCTGCCACTACTATTCCACTGCCAGCCTTACCTCTGCCACCACTACTTCCACTACCAGCCTTACCTCTGCCACCACTACTTCCACTACCAGCCTTACCTCTGCCACTACTATTTCCACTACCAGCCTTACCTCTGCCACTACTATTTCCACTACCAGCCTTACCTCTACCACTACTATTTCCACTACCAGCCTTACCTCTACCACTACTTCCACTACCAGCCTTACCTCTGCCACCACTACTTCCACTACCAGTCTTACCTCTACCACTACTACTTCCACTACCAGTCTTACCTCTACCACTACTACTTCCACTACCAGCCTTACCTCTACCACCACTACTTCTGCTACTACTTCCACTACCAGCCTTACCTCTGCCACTACTATTTCCACTATCAGCCTTACCTCTACCACTACTATATCCACTACCAGCCTTACCTCTGCCACCACTACTTCCACTACCAGCCTTACCTCTGCCACCACTACTTCCACTACCAGTCTTACCTCTGCCACCACTACTTCCACTACCAGCCTTACCTCTGCCACTACTATTTCCACTACCAGCCTTACCTCTACCATTACTATTTCCACTACCAGCCTTACCTCTACCACTACTATTTCCACTACCAGCCTTACCTCTGCCACTACTATTTCCACTACCAGCCTTACCTCTACCACTACTATTTCCACTACCAGCCTTACCTCTACCATTACTATTTCCACTACCAACCTTACCTCTACCATTACTATTTCCACTACCAGCCTTACCTCTACCACTACTATTTCCACTACCAGCCTTACCTCTGCCACTACTACTTCCACTACCAGCCTTACCTCTACCACCACTACTTCCACTACCAGCCTTACCTCTACCACCACTACTTCTGCTATTACTTCCACTACCAGCCTTACCTCTGCCACCACCACTTCCCCTACCAGCCTTACCTCTGCCACCACTACTTCTACTACTACTTCCACTACCAGCCTTACCTCTACTGCTATTACTCCTCCCACTCTCTTGTCCCATCCCTGCCAACTAGCCTATGTATATTGGCTCCTCTCTTTTCTGTTAGTGTGACTTTGTAAATGGTCCAAGTTGAACCAAAACATCGCCGTAACCTCCTCTCTCCTATGTATGAGTTATTTGTGTATTGTTCCTGATACTGGTTTTGTGGTCTCTGAACCAAAAGAAATGTTAAGTAAGGTAACTGGGGTTGGTCCTTCACCCACTTGTACAGATGAAATCATTCTTTGAAAAGTAAAGTACAGTGGTACCTCGAGTTACGATATTTTTTCGTTCGAGAATGCTGTTCAAGTGCCATTACCAAACGAATTTATCCCCATAAGGAATAATGTAAAATAGACTAGTCCTTTTACACCCCCAAAAATATACCTACAAAAGCATTTAAAAAAATAAACTTACATAAAAGGGCGATTTTGGGGACCATCGTAACTCGAGGTACCACTGTACATATATAATGATTTGTTCTGAACACCAGCTTAGAAAATGCATTACTGCTAATTTGTTGGACTTTTGCTGCATTTGACACCAATGATCATGGATTATTGATTGGTGATGTTTTTGGCAGTGGCCTCAGGGATACTGCATTTTTGCATCTAAAAATCATATTGTTCTGGTCAGTCCTATCAGTACGGAGTTTCTTGGGGCTCTGTTCTTGGGCTGGTATTGTTTACTGTTCATGTTACTGGTTCAGCCTTACTGTTGGATGTCCCCAGGTTGACTGTCATTGTTATGCTGAAGATACACAGGATGGAATCCGCATTTGAATGTGAAAAATGCAAGACAGTTTTAATTTTATTTTGCTGGATATTTGGACGTGAATGACAACAAACTGTCCTACATACCATTTGAGAAAGAACAAGAGGTACAGATCCAATAAACCTTGGGAAATTAACAATAGCTACAACCATTCAATACCAAGAGATTTTTTAGTGCTAGAAAGCAGAAAAAATGGCAAGGAATCACAAAAATATTCCACCACCTCAGAGCCTTGTTGGACTGGAGGCAGTCAGTGGCCTCCACTCCAGAACCACAGATACTAATGCCAACAAAAATAAAAAATCCCCCAACAAAGAAGCAGGTTAATAATCAAAACTGTAATTCCTCTCTACCAAACTTATTAAAGCCATATAACATGAACTAATAAAATATTCAATTCTCTTGTATTCACTGTAAAGTCATCTAATGACCATATGTACAAATTTACTGCACTTAGTTAGTCGTAAATTTGCCCAAAATGCTCTGCATATAAAGGGGCTTTAGATATGTACACTCAATTATTATACTCCTTTGTATAAACATGTATCATGCTGAAATAAAGTTCTTATTCTTATCAATTGTATTTGTAAATAAACAGGGCCTTAACCATCCAACAACAAAATACCTTTTATCAGAGGACTCCCCATGAAGTCAAATAGGATGTTTGTAGCATTCACATATATACACATCAGGGAACAACTTATTTAGATCCAACAGAAAGAACAGGCAACAAGGAAGGGGGGTTGGCCTGTTTGTCACAGAGTCGGTCATTAGCACAGAATTACAAAACACTACAAAAGATGAAGATGAAGTTTTAGCAGTAAAGATTGAGAACCAAAGCCTAGTCATTGTGATTGTACATAAGCTGCCAGATGCAACTTTCCTAACAGTTCAAGGAACAGATATTGAAAATTGATTACTGTCTAGAAAATCTTCCAACCGCAGCCCCAAATATCTCGTTGCTTGGTGATTTCAATTTAAGACATTTAAAATGGAAGAATGTGGCAAATAATGTTAAAAAAGAGATAATCTCGTGAGACAGCCCAGATGAGCTATGTTAATCTTTAATAAATTCACCTTAAGCCAGAAAATAATGGAGCCAACAAGACTGGAAAATACACCTCACTCTATTTTCACAAATAATGATGACCTGGTAAGAAATACAACAGTATCGAAGACAGGGGTCCTGACCAGCAAACAGTTTTGAGGGTGCCTTCACCAAATTTAACTTTAACAACACAAACATCAACTGGGATCAAATAAATCATTTCCTTAACGAAACATGCTAGGAAGAAATCTTAAATAACATGGATCCAAACCAGTGTCTAGAAAGAATCACCTCTGTGGCAGTGGAAGTATACTCAAGGCACATTTCCCTAAGGATCACTGCTGTGGCAGTGGAAGTATACTCAAGGCACATTTCCCTAAGGATCACCTCTGTGGCAGTGGAAGTATACTCAAGGCAAATTCCGCTAAGGAAAAAGAACAACAAATGTAAACTAGAAAGAGATGCTTCCTCTACAGACAAAGGTGTAGGATCACAGAACTTTTCACTGGGTCTAGACTATCAAAAATGCAGAAGGAAGCATTGACTAGGGAAGCAGAAAATATCAAACTGAAGTTAAATGAATCATACAGAATCCAGGAGACAGAGGAGCTAAAAGCAACTAATGAAATTGAAAGAAATAAAAAATAGTATTTCTTTACTTATGCCAAAAAAAAGGCAAAACCCACATCCAGTATTTGGGCCATTGCACAACCAAGATGGGACTTACACTGATGAGAGCAATGAAATGAGTGAGATATTGAAGTCTTAGTATGATTCTTTGTTGACTGAGCCATTAATTAGACAAAAGATTAACAATCCTAACAATTTTTTTATGAACAAAACTTAAAACCTTGTCAATATATGCCAAATTTCTGACATAACTCTAACTCCACTGGGCTATGGAAAAATTGCTCTGCCTCTAGAGCCCAGACTCATGTAACTTCAAGTTCAGATGCCCCTTCAAAGTGTGAGTATCCCCACCCCTCCTTCAGAGTACAGGCACTGTACTTCCCACCTCCAGGACTCAAATCTGGCTAACTCTTTTCCTGAATCCCTTCATAAATGTTACCTTGCTCACACTTCAACAGAACATCAAGTCATAAAAACCACTTGCCTCCACTCCCATCTAACATGCTCATACATGCCTGCTGAATTTCCAAACCCCTAGCATAAAACAACTCCTTTATCTCCAGCCACAATCCTTTCCTAGAGTGACCCTTACCCCACTTTCACTCTACCACAGATTTATATACACTATAAGTCATCCTATTTTGCTCCATCCTCTCTAAATGTCTAAACCACCTCAACAACCCCTCCTCAGCCCTCTGGATAATACTTTTAGTAACCCAACACCTTCTAATCTCCAAGCTGCAAATTCTCTGCATAATATTTACCCCACACACTGCCCTCAGACATGACATCTCCACTGTCTCCAGCCTCCTCCTCACTGCAACATTCATAATCTAAGCTTCACACCCATAAAAGTGTTGGTACCACTATACTCTCATACATTTCCTTTTCTGTCTCCACAGATGCCTCAATGCACCACCCACACTGTTCCCCCCATCAACTCTATGGTTCACCATGTCTTTCATAATTCTAATTATCTCAACATATTAACTCCCACCATACTCCCTCCTTCTAATCTGTTATCTAATCTATCATTTTCTAAATTTTTTGTTACACTCATTATCTTGTTCTGTCCTATGTTCACATTTCATTTCCTTCTTATATATAGCCTACCAAATTCATCCACCAATCTTCGCAACTTCTCATCACAGTCTCCCAAAAGCACAGTGTCATCAGCAAAAAGCAACTATAACAACTCCCACTTTGTGTTAGATTCTATATATTTTCATCCCACACCTCTCCCCAATGACCCTAGCATTCACTTGTTGGGAAGAAGTACAAGATATATTGATAAATTTCAAAAGACTCCCTTTATGAATGTAAGTTGTATGTTTGAAGTCAGTGAGAAAAAACATTCTGAAGTCACTGTTTAAATATGTAAGGGAATAAAAAATGTTAAACTAAAAACTTACAAGCAAACCATTAAACTACATACCTTACTAAGTTCACTGTTAAGATAGAAGATGGCTTCAATAACATCCTGTCCATAGATTCCTTGCTGCTGCTTGTTTGCAAAAGCTTCTGCCAACCTAACAACATTTTTTTTTATATTCTCAGATAAGATACTGCCATGTACCTTGATGAGGTCTGAGGAAAATCAAAGAGAAATAAATTTGAAGAAATTATTAAATTACAAAGCATGTTCTAAAAAAAATTAGCATATTTACAGAGTAAATTTTTAGATGTAAATTCTACTTAATAATGCTGAATACAAACTTCTCCGGCCAAGAAATAAGTTGCAATAAAAGCAGTGCAACAAAACTCAAACTTTTTTTTTTACACATCAGTTGTCTCCCACCAAGGTAATGGGACCTAAAAAATGAAGAAACACTTTCCCCATCATTCACTCTATCACAATCTTTCCAGAGGTGCACCAATATTACAGTTCAAATATCTCTCCAAACTGCAACATATCTCCCCCCCTCCTTCAGTGCAGGCACTGTACTTCCCACCTCCAGGGCTCAAGTCCGACCTGCTGGTTTCCCTGAATCCCTTCATAAATGTTACCTTCCTCACTCACCAACAGTATGTCAAGTCATAAAAACCATTTGCCTCCACTCACTCCTATCTAACATGCTCACATGTCTACTGGATGTCCAAGCCCCTGCAAATAAAACCTCTTTTACCCCCTCCCTCCATCCTTTCCTAGGGCGACCTCTACCCCGTCTTTCCCCGACAACAGATTTATACACCCTCCAAGTCATCCTATTTTGCTCCATCCTCTCAATATGTCCAAACCACCTCAACAAACCCTCCTCAGCCCTCTTGAATAATTCTTTTAGTAATCCCACACCTTCTAATCTCCAAGCTACAAATTCTTGCATAATATTCACACCACACACAGCCCTCAGACACTACATCCCCACTGCCTCTAGCCTCCTCCTCATTACAACATTAACAACCCATGCTTCACACCCATATAAGAGTGTTGGTACTACTATACTCTCAAACATTTCCCCTTTTGCCTGAAGAAGCCTACTGTGTAGGCAAAACGCTTCGGAGTAAAGACACCCAAGTGTCTTACTTCTTCTTCTTTCAACAAATCGGCCGTTTCCCACCAAGGCAGGGTGGCCCAAAGAGAAAAACAAAAGTTTCTCTTTTTAACTTTAGTAATGTATACAGGAGAAGGGGTTACTAGCCCCTTGCTCCTGGCATTTTAGTCTTACGACATGCAAGGCTTACAGAGGAAGAATCCTGTTCCACTTCCCCATGGAGATAAGAGGAAATAAGAACAAGAACTAGTAAGAAAATAGAAGAAAACCCAGAGGGGTGTGAATATATCTGCTTGTACATGAATGTGTAGTGTGACCTAAGTGTAAGTAGAAGTAACAAGACATACCTGAAATCTTGCATGTTGATGAGACAGAAAAAAGACACCAGCAATCCTACCATCATGTAAAACAATTACAGGCTTTCGTTTTACACTCACTTGGCAGGAGGTAGTACCTCCCTGGGCAGTTGCTGTCTACCAACCTACTACCTAGGCTGCCTTACTTATCATTAGGTTATAGGAGGCCTTGTAACTTACCCAGCCATCCTTCAGGCTGCAGATACTGTAATTCTCACCTCCAGAAATCAACTTTAACCAAGTAGTTTCCCCTCAATCCATTCATAAATGTTACCTTCCTCCCACTGCAACACATTCCCAATATGCACCACTTGCCTCCACTCTCTAATATAAAATGCCCACCTGCCTGCCCTGCCCTGCCCTGCCCTGCCCTGCCCTGCCCTGCCCTGCCTTGCCTTGCCTTGCCTTGCCTTGCCTTGCCTTGCCTGCCTGCCCTGCCCTGCCCTGCCCTGCCCTGTCCTGTCCTGTCCTGTCCTGTCTGCCTGCCCTGTCCTGCCCTGCTTTGCCTGCCTGCTGGTTTATGGAAACTAAGAACTTAGAACTAACTACAGTAATGAATGACATTCAGACACATAATGAAAGTTATCAAGATATTTTGGGATATTAGAAATAATGTGAAGAATAAAAGGCACAATACTGTGACTGGAACTAGTGGGACTCAAACCTCGTCATAAGTTTGTCTCCCATGAGAGACTTACTTGTGTAACAATGTGACTTAACACAACACAAGTCTGCTGCATTATCAAGATGTATAAGAGGTCTTTACTGAATAATACTTCTCTCTCAACATTTTGTAACAGTGTACAAGTAAACACCTAACATCTGAGTCACACTGTTGTAACAGTGTACTAGTAAACACCTAACATCTGAGTCATTTACTATACTTCAGTAACAAAACATCACAACTTTGTGATAATAATGGTTTAATCACATTTGCAAATTAACATAGTAATGGTTTAATCACATTTGCAAATTCAAAATATAATCATTATTAATATAATATTACAAGGACACAGGTGGAGCATAAAGATCTACCTGGAGTCTACCTGGAGGGTATTCTGGGGATTAACACCCCCAGAATACCGGAAACCATTCCTTCTAGGATTTTTCAAGTGTAGATTATGATATATCTCTCTCGCCTGCATTTCAGCGAGTACAAGTCAAGTCCTTCCAAGCGTTCCCAGTAGTTGAGGTATTTGATAGAACTTATATGTGCAGTAAAAGTTCTTTGCACACTGTCTAGATCTGCAATTTCACCTGCTTTGAAAGAAGATATTAAAGTACAGCAATACCCCAGCCTAGAGAGAACAAGTGATTTGAAAAAGCTCATCATTGGCTTGGCATCTCTTGTTTTGAACGTTCTCATTACCCATCCTATCCTTTTCTTTGCAGTTGTGATCATGGCACTGTTGTGATCCTTGAAAGAGAGATCCTCAGACATTACCCCACCCAGGTCCCTCACATTACTTTTTTGCTCTATTGTATGATCAGAGTTTGTAGTATACTCAGTTCTAGTTATTATCTCCTCCAGTTTTCCATAACGGAGTAGTTGGAATTTGTCTTCATTGATCATATTGTTTTCCACTGCCCATTGGAAAACTTGGTTTACATCTTCTTGTAGGTTAACCGTGTCCTCAATAGATGACAGTCTCATGCAGATCCTAGTATTGTCTGCAAAGGATGACACGGTGCTGTGGATTACATCTCTGTCTATGTCTGATATGAGGATGAGGAACAGGGTGGGGGCAAGTACTGTGCCTTGTGGAACAAAGCTTTTCACCATGGCAGCTTCCAATTTAAATCTATTGACTACGACACTTTGTATTCGATTGATTAGAAAGTTGAAGATCTATCTCCCCACTTTGCCATTTATTCCTTTAGCACGTATTTTGCATGCTATTATGCCATGATCGCACTTGTCAAAGGCTTCTGCAAAGTCTGTGCATATTACATCTGCCCTCTGGACCATAGTGATCCAGTAGTTGTGAGAGACAGGAGCGACCTGCTACTCAAGGATAAACAATGCTAGACTGGCTCACGATGCCTGCGCAGGGAGGTGCGCAAGCGCGGGCAGGCAGACAGGTCTGGTACGCCGGCTGAAACTCGGGGAAAGGCCGATAGTCGGGCTAAAATTGGGCCAAAAAAAGCGACCAAAACACGAGTCGGCCGTACTCAGGGTAGACGAAACTCGGGGTCCACTGTATATATTATCATGTATCTCGCTCCTCCGCTCCACTGAGTACATGTTCACGACTTGAAGGCATTCCCAATAATTTGGATGTTTCACTGGCTCAATGTGAGCAGTAAACGATCTCTGTATTTCTTCCAGCTCTGATATTTCTTCCAGCTCTGATATTTCTCCTGCTTTGAACGGGGCCATCAGCACTGAGCAATATTCTAAGTGAGGGAGCACTAGCGATTTGAAGAGTGTCACCATCGGCATTATTTCCCTTGTTTTGAAAGTTCTCAATACCCATCCTGTCATCTTCCTGGCTGTTGTGATCTTTGTCTTGTTATGGTCTTTAAAAGAAAGATCAGCTGACATAATTATTCCCAAGTCCTTTACCAGTGTTTGGTTACACTAGTAAAGGCAGGTTACAAACCTGTCATTATTGTGTTGCTAGTAATACCAGTGTTGTGTTAGACTAGTAAAATCAGGTTACAAACCTGTGATGATCGTGACAACAAATGCTGCCACTTGAGGCTGGGATCCATGCTTCTTACATACACAACTCACAACTTCAAAACCATCTTGAATGTTCTCATCATTATAGCTGCACTTGAACAATGACTCAACAAACATTAACATCTGAAAAGAAAAACAAAAGAATAAAATAAGAGAAAGTTGATGTAACATCCAAGAAGAAATGTATATTGAAGATAACACACTGAGGCTTAACTGAATGATGGGACAGTAGTGAAGCTTCACTGAATGCTGGGACTGTAGTGAAGCTTCACTGAATGATGGGACTGTAGTGAAGCTTCACTGAATGATGGGACTGTAGTGAAGCTTCACTGAATGATGGGACTGTAGTGAAGCTTCACTGAATGATGGGACTGTAGTGAAGATTCACTGAATGATGGGACTGTAGTGATGCTTCACTGAATGATGGGACTGTAGTGAAGCTTCACTGAATGATGGGACAGAGGTATCCCTGTATTCCATAATACAGGTCCTCAGTGTTACACTGAGTGTTACTGGAACAATACTGAGTGCAACATAACACTGTTACTGGAACAATTCTGAGTGCAACATAAGTTAATAAAGGAGTTAAATACATTAGGTCCCCGCTTTACAGTGTTTCGAGTTATGGCATTCCACTAATATGATGTTACATGAGAATGGGAATGTTGCTCTTTATTTAGTCTACTTTACCAACTTGGAGACAACTTGTACACTATGTAAGGTATTTGTATTATGGAACGTATAAGCTTCACAAACATGGAAATGAACGTGTATCAACCATAACCAGACATATTAGTCTGTGTGGAGAAAATTCTCCAAAGGAAGGGGGTATGCGCCCTTACTACCCTTGTTAAGGGCCCTCACCCTTTCCTCCCTTAGGAAGGGGCCAGACGAGGCGAGTCTGGGTGCATAAACAAAATAACTCAGACCAGATGTACTGACCACAGTGTGTCACGTGGTCTGACCAAGTAGCAACGAGTGTATGTGACTTAATAGACATTTGAGATAAATGTAACTCTTTGCCGTAACAGGAAGATTACAGTAAACTGTTGTATTGGTTTCTACACTTGAAAATTACAATCATGTGTTCCAGTGATTGAAATTTAGGGAACACAAACATTTTAATTGCCACTTGTAGCAGTATGTAGCAATTGTTGAACTTGTGCTGACCTCAGCGATACAAGCCCCACGAGGGACCACGAGGCTGCAAGAAGCTGCACAAGGGGTTAGATTGAATACGGGCTCCGAAGAGGTCATACGACGCGAGGGGTCATACGGCGCGAGGCAACGTAACTCAACAAAGACATTAGTCGTACGTGTCCGTTATTCTAATTTAATCTCCACTAATGTCGGGAAATAAGATAAGAACTCTGTTCCAGCGCGTTTAGTGAATAAAATCGCGGTATTTTCAGAAGTGTGCGCAGCTTCTGATTACTGTAACAAGACAAACGTAGAGACAATCGCAAGTGAATTCCATCGAAACAAGACGGTAACTCTTCAGCGGCATTCTACAATCAAGACAGCATTTCCGCCGTATATGGTGGAGCCAACACCATCGCTCAAAGTTACACGAGCAAGGTATGTTTTTGTGTTCTTGTCAGGCAGGGGACTGCGCAGTTCTTGTATTTCAAGAACATCAAAATTTACCTATTGACAGTGGTTATGCGTGGACTTTTAAGTCCAAACACGTGAGTGTGAATTCAGTCTGGAGTTAATGACTGAAGATATGAACATACGCTCCTTTGGGGCAATATATAATACTCATGTGTAATTTTTTACCATACAGCCCAGTGGAGAATGAGGCCATGGATGTCTCCCCTGTGAAGAAGTTGGGGATGGCTGCGACTTCTTGGATTCATCAATAAGCTAAGTAGCAAGTTACAAAGTTCATTATATCGTAGGAGCACATTACTCCACAGTCTGCTTGTTTACAGACTCTGTGTCTCTTTCCTCTCTCATTTACTCGTTCTCTCTCGTTTATTTGTTTTATCTTGTTTACTCACCTCTCACCCTACATTTCCCCTTTCGGGGTTTTGGTCGTACTAGTACGTCTTACGCACTGGGGTTATTGACGTACTAGTACGCCTAAATTCTAGCGCCCTCAAATCAAGCAGAATCAGGCTGTTAGGCCTAGATGTGATAGAATGGGTCTGTGCGGTCAGTGTGCGCAGTATAAAAAAATTCCTGCACCACACAGTGCATAATGAGGAAAAAAAAACTCCGACCGTGTTTTTGGTTTAAAACAGCGACTTTGCAGTCTATTTTCGTATGGTATTTATTGTTGTATTCTCGTTTTCTTGTTCTTATTTGATAGAATGGAAGATATATTACAGAAATAGAGATGATTTTGATTGGTTTGACAATAACAAGTACCTTGAAATTGAGCTCAAAGTAGCGAAAATGTTCGATTTTTGACGATGTTCAAGAGTAAACAAATCACACCATGCGTCCAATACACATCAACTGGCGAGTCTAATATTCATGCACAAGTGCTCTGATATTATTTATACCATTTTTACAATGATGCAGTTGTATACATAACAATAAATCTTCTATTTTTTTGTGAGAATAAAAATTCAAAATGGAAAGCAAAAGTAATATAAGAGGGGCCTGGAGACGTAACTAATGAACAGAGAAGATGTTATTTTAGTGCCAGGAATGTCTGTCTTGTTTATTATGGATCCTATTTTGAAATTGGCATCGTTTGAAATTTGTGTGAAATTGGCCAAATTGCTATTTTCTGACCACTATTTTGGGTAGTTGAAATTGGTAAATAGGCGGTTTCTTGTACTCAATCGATAGAAGAAATGGAGTTCTAGCGAAATAGCTATAATTTTAGTAGACTGAAACATTGCAATGTGCCGAAAATAGGGCTAAAAGTGGGCGAAATCGCCGATGCGTAAGTGTCATGGCTACCGCTAACTTCGCGAAAGCATAATTCCGTTAGTTTTCGATCAAATTTCATAATTTTTGTGGCGTTATGATCGGAAAAAGATTCTCTATCATTCCATAAGAAAAAATATTTTTTTTTTTTTTTAAATTCGTGGACCCTGAGAATGAGTTTCAGAGACCCCCCTTGGACCCCCAAAGGGTTAAGACTACAAATATTTTAAGTAATGAGTGTACTGTGTGTGTATTTTACCTTTTATTGTTTTTTAATGCCTAGTTTTATTGCTAACTTAATACAGTGGTACCTCAAGTTACAAGCAGCTCCCAACTCGAACAATTATGCATGTGTAATTTTGGGGGTCAGAAACGGATTAATCTAATTTTCATTATTCCTTATGGGAACAAATTTGTTCGGTATCGGAACTTGAACAGCATTCTGGAACGAATTAAATTCGTAACTAGAGGTACCACTGTATATGTTAATGTAAACTTGTTATCTGGCATTTATATGCATTTATAAGTTGGGCCCTACTGTATAAGTGGGGCCCTACTGTATTAGCACTGAGGATGTGAGGGAAATCAAGAGACATTCACAAGTCATCATAAGGAAACTAATATCGAAATTTCATCATAAGATGGAAAATTATAACACGCACACACCAAATTTAATTAAAATTATTCAGAGGGAAAAAAGTAAGTAATAATCTAAAAACACAAGCACATTACACTTGTAACTACTCAACTGTTGCATTATCAAGTAATCAACATGGAATGACTGAAGGTAATCTAGAGTAACACAAATTATTGCATGAAAAGCAATTCATTTTCTGTTTAAAAAAAAGCAAAGTAGGACCTACACATGCCAAAATCAATTACAACTTTTCTCCTAGTAAGACTGACCACTTTTTAAGAAAGTAAATACAGGAGAGGCCCCGTTTGTACAGCTCTTAGGTTCCCAGCCCCAACCTGGAGTCTATCAGAAGGGTATTTCCCGCCCCCAACCTGGAGTCTATCAGAAGGGTATTTCCCAGCCCCAACCTGGAGTCTATCATAAGGGTATTCCAGGGATCAACGCCCCTGCGGCTAGGTCAATGACCAGGCCTCCCAGTGGATCAGGTCCTGCTCAACTAGGCTGTTACTGCTGGCCGCACATAGTCCAACGTACAAACCACAGCCCAGCTGATCCGGCACTGACGTTAGGTATCTGTCCAGCTTCCTTTTGAAGACAACCAGGGGTCTTTTGGTAATTCCCCTCATGGCTGGTGAGAGACTGTTGAACAGTCTTGGGTCACGGACACTTACAGTCAACCCCCGGTGATAGACGGCGTCGGAGGTCGTCCAAATAGGTGTTAGACAGGTTTTTTAATGAGAATTTTGGCTCGGTAATAGACAAGCCGCTCGGAGTCGGCGATTCGTCCCGGACGCGTACGCGTGGCCTGTGGCCCAGCTGGGTGCCCAGGCCTCAGTGTGCTATTGTTTACAAGCGAGCGACCACCACCCACACAGAGGTATGACAGAAACTCAAAATTTTGCTCCTTCCATCCAGGAGATAAGGTGTTGGTACAGGAGCCTATACCTGGCCACACCTTGAAAGCTAGATTTACGGGACCAATGCAAGTCGTAAGTAAATTATCTGATGTAAATTATGTGGTATCTCCCCTTGACAAGACCTCAAAAAGCAAAACTTACCACATTAATCAAATTAAAGCTTTTAATACACCAGATAAAGTTCCAGTAATGACTCTGTCCTCTGCCTCTGATGACCCTGACTCTTTGCACTCTGAGATTAATGTAAAGCTTCCAAATTCGGTCCTCCTCAAGGACCCTAAACCTTTAATGTTGGGTTTGACCAAGTCTCAAGTAACTAATTTAACTTCGCTCCTACAGTCTTATCCTGATATTTTATCGGATGTGCCGAAAAAATGTACATTAGGATATCATGATGTAGATGTTAGAAACTCTAAACCTATTAAACTCTCCCCTTACAGTGCTAATCCTGAAAAACAGAAGCTACTTCAACAGGAGGTAGAATTTCTGTTAGAGCATGGGTTAGTGGAGGAGTCATCTAGTCCGTGGGCTTCACCGTGCATCCTTGTTAACAAAGCTGATGGAGGGTTCCGAATGTGCACAGATTACCGTAAGGTGAATGAGGTCACAATTGCAGATGCCTATCCTCTGCCACGTCTAGATGATGTAATCGACTTTGTGGGTAAGGCTCCTTTTGTATCCAAATTGGACCTCCTTAAAGGTTACTATCAAGTACCTTTAACAGATAAGGCGAAGGAAATCTCTGCCTTCGTAATTGCAGGAGGTCCCGGGTTCAGATCCCGGACAGGCCCCCATATTACAACCTCAGGTTCAATGGCCTGTTAACCTGAGTGTAAAGGGAGCTTGGAGCAAAGAAACACAGTAGAAGATGTATTGAAATTGTATTTCCTTCAAAAATTAGTTAGATTAATTCCAGACTTTTGTCTTTTCCTTCACCAAGTAATTGTGATTATATAAGACTTTTGTTTTTTCCTTCACCAAGTATAACAAAGTGCTATTTACACATATGTACACTATATACAAAGGAGTAGTGTTTAGTGCACGCCACAGTTGTCTAGGCTAAGCAGCAGCCAAAAGACAGACAACTTTCCACAACCAGCTCTATGCAGGAATTCCAATGACAAACCGCGAGTGGTAACCACGTCACCTTTGTCATTGTTAAACTCGCATTTTAATTGGCTGAACCGAGTCGTTGATTTGATGATGGGGCCCCATCACCAAACCCTTAACGATGGTTCGCTGGTTGGAGGGGAGCCTATGTGGGTGTGTTTAACATGCTCCGAATAAAGGTTACATACTCTTTGCATGCAACACCAGTATAGTATTGTCATTATTCCACTGTTTTTAGTGCTTGCAACTGCTAAATAAGCCACCATGGGCCCCAAGAAAGCTCCTAGTGCCAAGCCTGTGGTAAAGAGTGTAGCAGGGAGTGAAGCATTCATGCAGGGAGTGTAGCATTCATGCAGGGAGTGTAGCATTCATGCAGGGAGTGTAGCATTCATGCAGGGAGTGTAGCATTCAAAGAAAAAGGCCAGTAACCCCAGAAAAGAACTTGCCACCTGCAGTGTTAATGGAAGGGGATTCCCCTTCCAAACACTAGCATACTACTCCATCCTCTCCCCTCCTCCCGTCTTGCACACATCAACAACTCTTCAATAAATGTAAGTGACATGTTATTGTACTACTATTTCTTTATTTGTCATAAAATTGTGTGTAATTTAATGTCAAAAAGTTCTAAAAAATATTTTATTTTAATACTTTTGGATGTCTGGAACGGATTAATTTTATTTCCATTATTTCTTATGGGGAAATTAGAATCGGAAATCGACCAAACCGGTGATCGACGGGCCCTCTGGAACGGATTACCGGTGATAACCGGGAGTTGACTGTATTGTGTTTTCTCTTAGTGTACTAATGGCTCTCCTACTTTTCACTGGGGGTATGTTGCACAAACTGCCAAGTCTTTTGCTTTCATAAGGAATGATTTCTGTGTGCAGATTAGGGACCAGTCCCTCTAGGATTATCTAGGTGTAGATTATGATGTATCACTCTCGCCTGTGCTTCAGTGAGTACACGTCAAGTGCTTCCAAGCGTTGCCAGTAGTTAAGGTGTTTGACGGAACTTATATGTGCAGTAAAGGTTGTCTATACTGTACTTTCTCTAGATCTGCGATTTTGCCTGCTTTGAATGGAGATGTTAATGTACAGCAGTATTCCAGCCTTGAGAGAACAAGTGATTTAAAAAGGATCATCATTGGCTTGGTATCTCTTGTTGTGAATGTTCTCATTATCCAGCCTATCATTTTCCTTGTAGATGTGATAGAGGAACTGCTGTGATCCTTGAAAGTGAGATCCTCAGACATTACCACTTCCAGGTCCTTCTCATTACTTTTCCGCTCTATAGTGTGATTAGAGTTTGTAGTATACAGTGGTCCCTCGGTTTTCGTGCATCTCCAAACTCGAACATTTATAAAGTGTATTTTCGTAAGTGCTGTTGCAAGTGTATTTTTGGGGGTCTGAAATAGACTAACCTACATGACATTATTTCTTAAGGAAGTAAATTCGTTCGGTAATGGCACTTGAGCAGCATTCTGGAACGAATTTTCGGCGAAAACCGAGGGACCACTGTACTCAGTTCTAGCTATTATTTCCTCAAGTTTTCCATAATGGAGTAGTTGGAATTTGTCTTCACTGAGCATCATATTGTTCTCCGTTGCCCACTGGAAAACTTGGTTTATATCTTTGTGGAGATTTACCGTGGATGACACTTTCATGCAGATCTTAGTATCGTCTGCAAAGGATGATATGGTGCTATGGTTTACATCTCTGTC